>JAQQSY010007916.1:0-10171 GCA_028646535.1 Procyon lotor | reverse complement strand
CACTAATTTACCAGCCCAAACAGCAGTGTCAAACTAATTTACTAACATTTTTACCATGTGAAAAATTTGCTAGGAAACGTCATCCTCATTGTGTCTCTTTTTCAAAATTGTCAAGCTATTTTTCTACATTCCTTCTGAATGAGCTTTAGGACTTTTTGTCAACTTACCCAAAATATACTTTGATTTGAATTTTTTTTTTAAACTTCCAAATGTACAAAACAATACTTAGGCTTCACATCCAAGAAGAGGGCATGAATTTCCACTTCAGTGAAAATACAATGGCTAAGAACACAAACCTTCCAGCTACATGACCTACGTTCAAATCTCAGCTCAGAAGGGAGTTTCTTCCTGTGTGACCTTGGGGGGGATGTTAGACCTCTCTGGGCCTCAGCTTTTGTGTACATGAACATGGGTAGTGCGAGTAGCCACTTCGTAGGGTGGTTATGCAAATCGAATGGATAAAGGGTTTTCTGTGGTTAGAAAAATGCCTGGTACATTCTTAATGGATGCCGACAATCGTTATTTGTTACTTTCCTCACTAGTATTTTGCAGTCTGCCCCCTGTTTGTTCTCATGTTACTCCCAACATGAGACTGTTGGGAGTAAGTTCACATGTAGAAAATACACCCAGCGTGTCCGAGGTAAACACTCAGTTATATCGTCTTTTTAGCATCAAATGGCAGAGCCCATGCTTTCTAAACCCAGCCGTTGCCTTTCAGGGTCATTTTACCTTCAGAACTATGGGAACCAGATCAAGGGGAAACACCCCTTTGGGACAACGGTCCACATTTTCCGTACACTCAAAATCTCCATTATGTCCTTTCATGTAATACAAGCCAGAGATCAAGTCTCTCTGAAAATAGATAGTCCTGCTGGGTGAGGGAGGGGGGAAGGCCTGTAGCTCTTTTGTTCTGTTTTAAATTTCATTCCCAAGCTATGTTTTATGAGTTTCAGCTGGAACGAGTTTCCCATCTCAGGACGAACATGGACGTTGTAACAGACGCACTCCGGACGGCTGTGGCTGCCGGTCTTCTGGCTACAGGAGGACCACAGCTGCGCTTGGCCAAGGTCAACAAACCACAGCCCTGGATGCGGGACGCTTCGGGTGGAGGCGGGATGCTGCGGTTGGCGTCAGTGCACAGGTCCCGATGGTCAGCCCCAATCCCAGGGACCCACACTCCTCCGCCCCCACGTCCCAGATGCTCCCTGCTCCGTGCCTGCCTCCCCCTCATCCAAGTGTCTGCCTTCTAAGGATGTGGAATAGAGGTCAATGAGCAATAGCAGCTGCCACACACCTGGACGGATAGCAGATTTGAAGGAAGACTTTCTCCTCTTGTTCATTTCAAACCAAAAAAAGACCAGAAATTCACCAGGTGTTGAACCTTGAAGCTCTGATTTCTATTCGTAGGTCAGTCTTCCGAATCACCTGATTTTCACTCTCTGGAAAGGGTCATGATAATCATCTCATGGTGCTTTGAATACTTTGTAAATGTCAATCATAAAGCAAACCTCTGTAACTTTTCGTAGTTACAGAGTTAGTTAGTCACGGCGATGTGACCCATGACTCCAAGACCCACAGTCTCCAGGGTGAGAACCAGGGGGCAGCTGGCCCAGGGGTTCCTGGCTTGGATGTCAGCTGGGGCTACAGTCTCATCCAAAGGCCTGCATGGGGCCAGAGGATTCCAGTCTACACTGTTGTCGCCAGACATCAGCCCCCCACTGACCGTTGGCCTCGTATCAGTTCCTCCCCATGTAGGCCACCCTGCCAAGCTGCTCATGAAGTGATTGCCAGCTTCCCCAGTGCAAGTGATGGGGGGTGGCACCTGTCAGAAGTTAGTCCCTCCTCTGACCTAATCACTTAAGTGACGTGCCATTGCTTGTACCCTATGTCAATGGTCCCATGGGCCCATCTGTCCCCATGTTGGAGGGGACTCCACAAGGACATGAAAATAGGAGATGGGGTTTATTGGGGCCATTGTGGAAGCTGGCAACCACGGCACCGTGGAGACACACAGGTAAGCAGGGGTTGGTACAGGACACGGGCTGCTGTTAAAGAAAGTGAAATTTCTCTCCACTTTCGTAAATCAGACATCACAGTGCACCCCCCTTAGATGACCTCCACTCTGCAGAGGCCAGCAAAGAGCACAAACCATTACCCATCACACAGGCCTGGTGAAGCCAAGATAAAGTAATCTGGGAATTCCAGAGGAAAAAGTATTAATACTTTTGTATTTCTCATGTGTTTGTTGAGATCTGCCATGTGGCCAGCAGTGTGCTGGGGCACCGAGAAAATACACGGTGTGGCGAGGGGGGTCTAGATACAGAGGAATCGGGGATGGCAGTGCTGGGCGTGGGCAGCGTCACACCCACGTGGACAGTAATGAAGTCCTGTCCGGGAGAGGCGGTCCCCTCTAGTGGCTGGCTCTGCAGGAGTCATTCCTGGATGGAGCACTGAAGGATGGAGAGAGGGTGTCATTTGGCAAGGCACAAACAAGCTGTCCAGGGAGAACATTCCGGAAGGTGCCACAGGTACAGTAGTACGAATCATAAAACACCCTAGCACATTCTAAGAGTTGCGAGTGCTTCAGAGTATGGAATACGAGGTATTCCATAAATCCAAGGCAGCAGAAGTTACAGGAGGGCCCGTACGTATGTGACCGACTACGGATGCTTTTCTGTTGACAAGGGCCTCATTTGCCGGCCAGGGAACAAACCTCCAAGGATCTGAACAAAACTATGGTCACATTACTCAACGCGGTGCTCACAAACACAATTGTGCCTACAATTGCAGAGGGTCCGGGGACCCCCGGGAGCGAGGAGGGGCCCCTGACTGGGAACCGCACAGACCCACGGCTGGGATGCCAGCTGGAGTGAGGGGTTCAAGGGCTTGCTTGCACCAGGCTCCTGGTGGAAGGGAGGGCGGCCGTCTGGGAGCGAGCAGAGCAGGAACCACCAGGAAGCCGCGGACAAACCTCACTGTGGTACAGGTTCCGAGCCCAGCGTGCGTCCAGCACGGGGACGTTTCCCTGCTTCTAACACGTCACGAGCATCACCAACTTCATAAGGGCTATTTGGGAGAAAGATATAACCCACATCGAATGCACATTGTTTTGTCAACTCGCATTTTTCAGCTGGTTGGGGTGGTGGAAACCAACTCTGATGAACTTCAACAGGATGAAAACGGATTCTCATCCTAGGAACCTGAGCATCCCATAGACCCAGTGGGGCAGGGGCAGGCAGGGGGCCCAGGGGTCCTCAGAGTGCAAGGTCGTTGTGTGCATGGCCGGAGTTGCTCCTCCTCAGGAGGGAGCACCGAGGGGGCCTTCTTGGAATCCCCAGCCGAGCAGGGGCGGCCCACCCAAACCTCACCGAGCTGGGAGCAGAGCCCCGAGGCAGGAAAGATAAAACACTTTAAAACAGGGAAGGATGATGCTGGTCAGAAACAACAAATTGGCACCGAATGCACAAAACTCAGACACTTCAGTGCTCTTCCTCTTTATCAGACCTTCAGGTGCTCACGGATGTTTACTGAGCACCTACTACGCGCCAAGCCCTCTCCAGGCCTCGCAGTCCTGGCAGTCAGACTCACCAGTCTTCCAAGTGACCTCCCTGGGAAGGCCCTGGCTGCTGGCCGCATTGGCGGCCTGCCTGGAGTCATGTGACGCGGGTCCCCGTCTGTGCCAGCCCTTGACCTCTTTGCCACCATGAGGCCCCACAGCATGTTCTGAAGCTGCAAGAATAAGGCTGCTTCCCAGTACTTCCTGTTTCGTTGAGTCCAAAGCCTTGTTATCTTTCTTTGGAGCCGCCGCTGCTGGTGGTCACCCGCAGGTCTCCGCACGGGGCATCTTCAAGCTGGGTGACAGCCGGGTGAGGTGGAAGGGACATGCCTCTGCCCTCTGCCTTCAGCTGCACCACGGCTGGCTGCCTAGACAGGCAGGGGGAAGCGCCAAAAATACCTTCTCCTTTCAATGTTGCAAGGAAATACGACTTCGGGAAAATCAGAGACACCCAAATGGGGCTTAAACCTCACCCACTGGTGTCACCACCAATGCAGTGACAGAGCTTTTGCTGGTGCGGTGACATCGCAGTTCACCTGCTGGCTGGTTTCCGGTTGGGAATCACCGTGCATCTCAGATCGCGCGATGCGGCTCCGCGCCGGCAACCAGCCAGACGCCGGCCGCAGGGACCCGGCTGACCCAAGCGTTCAGGAATGCGTCGCATCCGGCTCCACCCTCAGGGCCCAAGTCGGGCGGCAATTTCCCGGGCTTCCAGGTTTACACAGCTGCAGACGCTGAAGGGAGTGCGCAGGCGTCAGGCTGGGACCCCTCCCAGGCCCCCCTATGATGCCACGTGCACCCCAGGCAGAGTGGCTCGCCCACCACGCCTTCCCAGGGGTCCACGGGGCGCCTAGCCAGTGTCTACACCCCACGCCCCCAACCCGAGAAGCCCCAGAGCGCAGACGACCACACAGAGGGGTCGGGTGTGAACAGCGTGGCCCAGGGAACAGCCGGTGTGGGTGACACCGCGGGTTCCGGGGAAAATGTGGAGTTCCCCATGGCTAGGGTCAAGTGCAGGGCAGTCTGGGGCCAGCAGGGAGACTGGTATGCGGGAACATTCCGCTGCGGGCTCTCCTGGCGGCTGTGCAGTGCTGGAGGAGATCCACAAATATTTGTCTGCTTGCATAGCTCAGGCATGTGGAAATCAGACCCAAGAAACACACCCTTTATTCTCTTTCCAGAAATGCTCCTGAACTCCGACCCCTGGCGCTCCCGGCGTCCCCCCGGATTTTCCATCTGGTCTCTATTACTCCGTTGCATGGCTGTTGCAGACTTTGCTGGAAATGGGAGGCCCGCGTCGAGGCAACAGTCAGGGTGTCTGTCCTCCTGCCCATCTTCAGGTTTGATCCGCTGGGCGCCTCCTGCCGCACAGTCCTCTCCGTCTACACAACCCTCGCCAGCCCGCCCGGGCCTCACGGGCCTCTGTGGCTCTCTGGGAAGACCGCGATTCCCACCGCTCCGGAATTCTTGATTAGGCACGCATCTGCTCGCGCCCAGCCCGGCTCGGTGTCACACGGTTCCCGCCAGCTGTCTCCCGCCGCCCGTGTTTCTGCAAGGCTGGGGGCTCCAGAGGAAAGCAGACGAGCTGAGTCTAGACCTTCTCGGTGGGGAGAGGCCGGTGGGACCCCAGGAGGAGGCTGTCTGCAGCGGAACGGAGGGGTGCTGCTGCGCCGGGGGAAGGCGAGGCCAAACCGGGTGCCTGCAGTAACGTGGTCTCTTCTACGTGGGCCAGAGGCTCTGCCCTGAGCTCTGTGCGCGGAATTCAGCCACCCAAGGCCGTGCACGGGCAAGGTTGTGTGTGTGTTTTCACTGACTTGTCACTGTCGTTTGGGCTTCCTTGCACTGTGAGCGTGGGTGATACGCCCCACAGCATCGGGCCCCTGCGCGCTTGGTCCACGACAGCACAAACTTACCCCGAAACACTGTTCCAGCTCATTAGGCCGCGGCAGGAGCTCGTTACCGCCGTAGCATCTGTATTACTGCATCGAACATTTATTCTGTATCCTCCGACCCTGATTTTCAATCATAGGATTTTCTTTGTAATCCTAAGTGTTTTGTTTTAAGCATTATTCTGAGAAGGGTGGGTTTCCCCAGGACTGTCCCTGGTCTTCCCTGTGGGAGCCGCCTTCACAGCAGCCCTCCCCCATCCTGCTCCCCCACCTCAGGGGTGCCCCCTGCCCCTCCGAAGTAAGCCACTGGTCTTCAAGTTCTTATCTCCAAATTGGATTCTGAGCAAACACAGACTTAGTGTGGAGGCCACATCAGGTCACAGAGGGGCCGGGGGTCCCCAAGCCAGAAGTTCCCCCCTTCCTGGTCACTAGCCTAATCACACTTTCTCCAGCCAGAGTAGGGAGGACATCAGCTCAGAGGGTCCAGCCTCTCCAGAAGAACGTTTGAGATTTATGTCATCATGTCGGTGATAATGTCCGGAAAAGGCGTATCACCCACCAGCATTGAATCACTCGTGACCCCAGGGAACCAGGTTCCGTCAGGACAGTCGGTGCCTCATTTACACACGTGTTTACGGGGAGCAGCCATGGGACCCTAGCACCGAAAACACCCGGAGAACTGAGACAGGGAGGGCGTGCAGGCCGTGCACGGGGGCCGAGAGAAGGCCAAGGCACATGGCAGCGGGGTGGGGGTCATTCACAGAAATGAGTGGCAATGAACACACAGTGTGGCGAGTGCGTGGCCACTGGTCTCAGGTGTGCAGGCTGGGAGGGCACCCGCCAAGGCCGTGTGGACCCGGCCCCTCTGGAGTCCCGGCCGACGTGGGACAACCATGCTGCCCGGAACAAAGCTAACGTCGTTAATTTGAAGTTTCCTCTTTTCATTTTGTTCCTATTCCATCCACGCGTTTTGCAGGGCTTCCCAAGAACGGTGAGCTCGTGTGTCCCTGAGATTGGTCTGTATTTGCCGCACTTACTGTTCCTGGTAAAGAAGCACTTGACACGGGGACTCAGAACCACCATCCTGAATCGTTCCTGATCCTGCAGGTGGGGGTCAGGGAAGGCCCCCGGGGTGCGGCTGCCATGTGGGGGCTGGAGCCCTGGTCAGTCGTATCTGCAGCAGAGCAGTCACGGGGCTGACAGCCGATGGGAACGCCCCCGGGTCGCCTTCCCAGCGCAGCAGGCTCCGCGAAGTCGAAGTCGGGCTGCCCCAGCCCGGGCCGCCGTGCCCTGTGTCACAGTGGGTGGCCCACGTCCCTCACCCTCTAGGAGCTTGCCGGGCTCAGGGGTGGAGCACAGATCCCACCTCTCGCTGGGACGAGTGTCACAGAACGTGGGTCACATGGTCGAAGAACCACAGTACCAAGTATGGCAATAAACCCAGCCGGAGTCAGCATGGAGACTCTTGAGGGCGCTCCTACGCGCCCCGAATGTGACAGCGGGGCCTGGAGGCAGCCGATGGGATTCCTGCCGTGTTCCCAAGGCCCAGATCTGCTGCAGCACGACTGAGCTGAGGCCCCGTGCGCTGACCAGTTCCTGAAGAGGCTTCTGCGGATCCTCTCACACGGCCAAGTGTGGATGGAGCGGAAAGCAGCTGTGTTAGAAAACACTAAGCGGGAACCGTTGACAAGAACCACACCCTTCCACAGTCCCGGAAAACGTCACGGTTTGTTAAATACCTTCATGCGGTTTGCCTTGCCCGATGACAGTTCATACATGACTGAGTGCACCACCAAAACCAGAAGCCATGCATTAAGATGGGCGTGGCGAGCTCTGGACAGAATCCCCCCCACCCCCCGCCCAATATGTAAGAGGGAGGGAGGGAGGGAGGGGGGAAGGAAAGAAAGAGCAAGCCAGCTCACCAGCTGTCAAACAAGAACATGACGGGACCGTCCCAGGCTTAGAAGCCAGCAGTCTGCAGGGGACGGGGTATCCAGAGGATGGCACTCTGTCTGTAAAGGGTCAGGTGGTAAACACGTGGTTTGGGACCACGTCTGCCACCAGAGAGTCCCAGGGTCCCAGAGCTAGAAGGGGAGGTGGGATTCGGTTCTTCATTTAAAGGAATAAGTCACGTGCTGAGCGTGGCTCTGACCATGGGGAGCCCCCAAACAGGCGAGGACCGCAGCTCTGGGGGGCTGCCCTCTGTGGGGTAGACAGACGAGGGCCAGGTCAAGGGAGGCCAGGGATCAGCCCAGGGAGGGTCTGATGAGGCGCAGTAAGGAGCCACTTCATTCTGAGACTGGAGGCCTCGGAGCTGGGAGGTAAGGACCACTGGGCACAGCCACTGCCAGTCCCGGGGCGTGTGGGGGCGACGTGCATGGACTATAGCTGGCAGCCATGGGGGGGGTGCTCCGATGCAGCGGGCAGGGCTCTGGAGAAGAGACAGGAAGGAGATGACCCCAGTGTCTGCAGCCCCAGCCCCAGAAAGACAGAGCCAACACCTGCAGAGTTTGCTGAACAGGTATAGGGTCATGGTGAGGCCGCTGGGATGCAAACACGTGAGCTGGGTTCTTGGCCCGCCGAGTCTGGGGCGTGTGTTGGACGTCCCGCTGCCCAGCTGCGACAGTGTGGGAGGTCACCGGGAGGTGGCCTGGGACGAGCTCACCGGGCAGGAGGGGCCCCCAGGTCCCCTTGGTATCTGGGACCCTGAGTCCCAGAGGGCCCAGCACAGACGGACGGGCAGGTGACAAGCCAAGGGGGCCAAGCAGGAGGGTTTCTGGGGCTGTGGGGAGAAAGTACTGGAGGCAGAGGAGGAGACACCCGTCCGTGCGAGATGGTCCAGAAGGACCACAACTGCAGCGGGGCCGGCGGGTTGAGCAGCACCGAGGAGCCCATCGGCGAGGGCTGCAGGGGCGGAGCCTGGCACAGCGAGTTCATTGGGAGAGAACGTCCATGGGAATTGTTTTGTGGCCCTTTCAAAACAAGGAGAAGGGGCTGAGGAGAGCTGCTGGTGGGGGAGAGATGATGGGGAATTTCAGGAGGGAGGGGCTGCGAGGGCCCCGGGGTCCCAGGAGAGCAACAGGAGGCACCCCGGGCTGCGTCCCGTCTGAGTCTGGGTGGGGGTGGGGTGGGGAGAGCGTGAATTCTGAAATCCCAGCACCCTGGCCAGGAGCGGTGGTGGAGAGAAGCCCTGGGCTCTGCGGCCCGGAGGCAGCCCTGGCCGGAGGACCAGAGGCTTGGGCTGCAGGTGTAGACGAGGACGGGGGGCAGAGCAGACACAGCCAGGCCAGTATGGTGGGGGGGCGGCCCTGGCAGAGCGGGCAGGTTGGCCCAGCACATGGGCATGCATTCAGATCCCCTGGATACCGTGAGTGTGAAGAGCGACGCTCGTCCTGCAGATGCAGAGAAATGACCTGACCTATAGGCACGGTCGTGTTGCCTGCACTGTGCCTAGAATAGCCCAGAAACCTCTGTATGGACAGTTGGCTCACGAGTCGCCTTAGATCCCTTGTGCCAAAGGTCCCGGTTTTATGCTGTGAAACGTGCTGGGCCATTGGCTCCTGTGGACGCCTGCTGAGCTGAATGGGGCAATGGGCAGAGTGAGAGATGAGGGAAGCTTGCAGAATGAAGGCGGGTCTGCTTCAAGAAAAGGGAGAGAAGATTTTGTAACAAAATGTGTGAGATGGTCTCAAAGGATGCAATGTTTGTTCTTCAGTGTTATATTCGGAGCTCGGTCAAATAAGCATCTCTTGACAAACTATTCTGCACGAGGAGGTAGGTACAACTCGGGAGGGACTGCATAGTCGATGTGAATGTGGGGGACCCTACGTGATCATTTCAACAACGGTGATAGGACGGCAGTGTTGGGGAGCACAGCAGCAGCCAGGAACGGGGAGATAGAGACCTCCTAGGTCTTCGGGAAAACCTAGGAAGGTATATCAGTCAGCTTGTGCTGCATAACAAAACCACACAGGCTGGGGGCTTCACCCACTGAAATCACTCCCTCACAGTTGTGGAGTCTAGAAGCCCTTGATCCAGGCGTGGGCAGGGCTGGTTTCCTCTGAGGCCTTGGTCCTTACTGTGTAGAGCCGTGTCCTCCCCATGTCCTCATGGGGTCCTCCCTCTGTGCATGTCTGTGTCCTGATCTCCTCTTCTATAGGACACCAGGCAGACTGGATCAGAACCTACCCTAGTGACCTCAGTTTACCTTAATCACTTCATTAAACCTGCCTCCAAACACAGTAACATTCCGAGGTCCTGGGGATTAGGGCTCCAACATAGAGTTTGGGGGGGATACAACTCAGCCCATCACAGAAGTACCCAGGGGAGGTGACCCGAGAGGGAAACATCGTCAATGTTGGCTGCATGTACCCCACCTGAGAGAGGACCCCCAAGTTCATGCTGGATCCCCAGCTTTGCAGAGGGAGAAGTACACGTGTCGTACTTGTAAATAAGTTCTGTTTTTTTCTCTTTCCAGTTCATCTGTCTTTTGCTACCTTGATTCACGTGCCTTGGTATCAGAATCGAAAAGGATAGAAAGAAGGCGGTAGTGAAGGTAATGTTCTACATCCTGATCTGGGCGCTGGTTAAGCAGATGGGGACACACGCAGACATTCCCTGAACTCTGGGCTCGAGATCTGTGCTCTTTACTGTGTGGAGGTCACGCGATCTTAAAAAATGACGGGTTGATCGCTTCCGTTATGACCAGGCCATAAGCGCCATTAGC
>JAQQSY010007915.1:0-10171 GCA_028646535.1 Procyon lotor | reverse complement strand
GAAAAAGAGGCCAACAAAAGCATGGAGATGCGAACAAAGTGCAGTGTTCTCCTTGAGCTACTGAAGCTGCTATAGTCATCCTGTAAACACCTTTTCCAGATTCCTTCCCTTTACTTTTTTTAACTTAAACTACAATCCATCAGGAATTCTGTTAATTGCATATCAAACCACTCCCATCTGAAAAAATTAATGCTTTAAAAATGTACAAATTCTTAATGGCCATCCATTTTTTAATTAAAAAATTATATATACCTCCAGATAATTTCCTCCCAGATATTAGGACAGTCTGTTTCAATGACAATCTCTTTACCAGTGTGAGGGGCTTTTAAATACTGTTTTCTGGAATGTGTTTATTTTATTTTTTCAGTATTACAAGATTAATTGTTCGTGCACCACACCCAGTGCTTTGGGGAAAATAAATACATACATACATACATACATACATACATACTCTTTTCTGGAATAATTACTCATTGGTCTCATTACCTTCAATAGTTGTGATTTCAAGAGATTGGGAATAAAGTACTATTTTTCTTTAAAAAAACTAAACACTTCATTATCAATTAATTGGACATCTAGTTCCTGTGGTTAGAGCTAGATATGCAATAAAAGAAATGAAGTTCTAAAGGATGTTTCAACTGGAAAATTAGAGTTAGACTAACTTTAAGATTTAAAGTAGACATATCACATTTTAAAAATCTTACAATTTGAACATCTGTCCTTGTAGACATATAGACAGTTAAATTTGGGAGAAACTGCTACATGGCTTCATTCCTACTATTATTTACTGAATAGGAAAATTCAACAAAGTCTTACAGAACCACTTAGAAAAACAGTTTCATGTCATGTATATTTTTGCAAGAAAAAGCTTTTTAAAAATTAAAGGTAGTCAAAAAAATTAAAGGTAGTCTATCATATATGTAAAGAGATTTGTAAAAAAACTTGTTAATCCATTATACTGATGATATATTTTCAGCTTATATTATTTACCATATTCCACTAACTTTTTAAAGATATAATTGATGTCTTTCTAGCATATGATACATCTTCTATATCCAGATTTATTTTTGAGACAGAGGAACATATTCCTATATCCTGAAATCTAATTCTTCTATATTTAAAATTCCATTCACAACACGTTTCAGTTACAAAATCAGGCTTATTTAATTTTATTAAACTGATTAAATGTCACAGATAACCACAGGTAGAATTTACAAAACACATCTTCTTTCTCTTTCTGCCCAAGGGAGCTACCCCTGTCCTTCAATTGCTCCATACTCTAGTCTGGTTATTGTAGCTAAAAGTAAATGGTTATTCCCTGGTGGGAGATTTAATCTTCTCAGGGAGAAATAAAATATTTCTTTGCTTATACAGGTTCAAATAGCTTTATTTCCCACAAGATAGATAAAACAGATATTTTTGATGCTATTAATCGCACACTAAATTTGCTAATATTTCAAAAACAAAATTGGTTTGGGATTATCTTCTGTTAGCACTAAGGAATAATTAGGTACTCTGTGTATCACAGAGTAATGTACACATTCCATAAGAAAGGCCCCTAGTCTTCTAGAATATCTATTCCCATTTACTGTTATTCTCAAATTGTTTGCATGGGACTTTCCCTATTATATGCTCAATGCATAAACCTCACATACACAAATCTGGGCTTGACTTAAAAAGTAAGCCAATTTTTCTGTTTCTTAACTGGTGTCCTAACAAATCAAACACAATGTTCTCTGATTACAATATTCAAACAGGGACAGATATAGAAAAATTTATGACTTAAGGTAATGCTCATTTTTTAATGCCTTCTTTACCTCATCTCTGGAACCATTCTATTTTCTATAGCCCCAATAACAAATCATTAACCCAGCTGGACACTCTCATAAAAGCTGCTGAGGATAACAGACTTTGCAGGGTCATTGTTTATCAAATGTGTATTCCCTCTCTCCTAGTCCCTTAGGGTTCTACTGTCCCAGGAGAGTCTTATACTAATCTGGTTGACCCTGGTTATTGGAAGAGCCTCTAAGCCATTTCCATATTTATTAAATCTTCCTAAAAACAAAGTCAGTGTATTTTAAAAACTCCAAATTGTTATGGAAATATAAGCAACCATTGTCTTAGACTATGGGCTAAGCCCATAGACTATGGGCTTTTATAGTTTATAAATGTTTATTTATACAAGAGACTCCATAGCCTATAAACAATAAAAATTTATTTCTCTTAGTTCTATAGACTGGAATTCCAAAATCAGGGTGCCAGCACAGTCAGGTGAGGACTCTTTTTCAAGTCATAGACTTGGGGTTATATCCTCACATGGCAGGAGCAGTGAGAGATTTATATGGATCCCCTTTTATAAGGGCACTAATCCATGAGGTCTTCACCCTCATGACCTAATAACCTCCCATAGGCTCCATCTTCCAAAAATTATCACCTTGGGGGTTAGGTTTCAACATATGAATTTTGGGGACACACAAATACTCAGACCATACCAGCCACTGTTGTTGTTAATTCAACAACAATCAATATTTGTGGGGAGCCTGAGTGGCTCAGTGGATTAAGCCTCTGCCTTCGTCTCAGGGTCTGGGATGGAGCCCCGCATTGGGTTCTCTGCTCAGCAGGGAGCCTGCTTCCCCTTCTCCCTCTGAAAAAAAAAAAACAACAATATTTGTTGAGTGCCTACTATGTACCAGTCACTTTTCTAAGTGATTACAACACATCAGTGAACTAAGTACACACACACACACACACACACACACACACACACAAAAATCTCTGATTTCACCTTGCCATTTGCAACAACATGGATAGAACGAGAAGTATTATGCTAAGCAAAATAAGTCAGTTAGATAAAGAAAAATACTATATGATTTCACTTGTGGAATCTAAAAAAGAAAACAAATGAGTAAGCAAACAAACAAAAAACAGAAACACATCCATAAATACAGAGAACAAACTGACAGCTGCCAAG
Organism: Procyon lotor; assembly: GCA_028646535.1. Classification (NCBI taxonomy): domain Eukaryota; kingdom Metazoa; phylum Chordata; class Mammalia; order Carnivora; family Procyonidae; genus Procyon; species Procyon lotor. Next base: position 7,200 of record JAQQSY010007915.1, on the reverse strand, counting down.
GAGGGGGCGGGGGAGGAGGGAGGACATAGGCAAAATGGATGAAGTGAAGTGGGAAATAGAGGCTTCCAGGTATGGAATGAATAAATCACAGGGATGGAGAGAGAGCACAACACAGGAAATATAATCACTGTGTTAAAATAAGATTGTGGTGAGCATAGTGCAACACATCAACTTGTCGAATCACTATGTTGAATACCTGAAGGTAATGTAACATTGTGTGTCAACTACACTTCAATTTTTAAAAATTAAATTAATTTTTAAAATCTCTGATTTCTTTCTGCCAGAAACAAAATAAATATTAAACATAATAAACAAGTAAATTATACATGTCACAAGCACTCTGGTGAAAATAAGAACTACAGATTTTAAGGAACAGAAGTGTAAACTGGAGACTCAAGAGTGAGATTTAATTTTAAATGGGACAGTTCAGGTCTCCTTGAGAAGGTAACATTTGAACAAAGATTTGAAGGAGATGAGCCCTGGCGATGTATAGGAGTGTTGCAAGCAGAGGGAACAGCTGGAAAAGGCCTTAAGGTTTGAGAGTTCTCAACAAGATTGAAGATACATAAAGACATTAGGCTGGAAAAAAAGTGGATGAGGTCAGAGAACGTATAGGGGACTGGTTTATACAGAGCCTGAGAAGTCATTGTAAGGAATTCAGTTTTTATTCTGCATGAAATAGGGAGTCATTGAACAATTTTGAGCAGAGAAGTTGCATGACCTGATTTATGATTTAATAAGATTACTGTGGCTACTTTCAGAAGGATATACTATGGAGGCCAGAGTGGAAGCACTGAGACCAGCCAGGAGATTACTACAATAATACAGACAAAAACAATGGTGGCTAAATTAGACCAGGCTGGTAGCAACAGGGATGGTGAGAAATGGTCAATCTCTGGATGTATATAGAGCCAATATGATTTTCTGAAAGAATGAATGTGGGGTGGAATTAAAAGAAAAAAAAGAATCAAGAATGAGTATAATATTTTGGCTTGACAAGGAGTTTTTGAAAGGATGGAGTTGTCATAAACTGTTACTCTCATCAGGCTTCAAAAGTTGCCTCATTACCAGGGTCTGGAAAAATTTTGGCTATTATCTCTTTTTTTTTAATTTTAAAATTTTAATTTTTTAAATTTTTTAATTTAAATTCAATTAATTAACATATAGTATATTATTATTTTCAGAGGTAGAGTTCAGTGATTCATCAGTTGCAATATAATACATAGTGCTCATTACATCATGTGCCCTCCTTAATGTCCATCACTGAGTTACCCCATCCCCCCAACCCCCTCTCATTCAGCAACCCTCAGTTTGTTTCCTATGATTAAGAGTCTCTTATGGTTTGTCTGCCTCTCTGATTTTGTCTTGTTTTATTTTTTGGCTATTGTTTCTTAGCTAGCTTCTCATCTCAAGCAACATAAGGAAGAGCTGATCCTACATGTAGAAAAGGTTTATCTTTATCTCTATTATCTATGTGGAATAATTTCTAGGGTGCCAGAAAGGTATAGTGCCCTCTAAAATCCCCCACCCCTTGTTTGTATCTGGAATCTAAATTGTTAGAATATTTCTTAAAGGTTTTGAATACTATTACAACACAAATGACCCCAAAGACAGATGTCATTTAAGTTGCTATCAATCAACAAATATGTTACATCTTTGTATGCAAGAGTTATCAAAGAAGCATAGAAAGAGCTGGAAAGGGCCTTCTCAATGGTTATAGTGTAAAAATAAGTAAGCTGAGGGGTGCACGGGTGACTCAGTTGGCTAAGTGTCCAACTCCTGGTTTCAGCTCATGTCATGATCTCAGGGACTTGGAATCTGGCTCCACACTCAGCACGGAGTCCTCTTAAGATTCTTTCACCCTCCCTATCCCTCTCTCTTTGCTCCTCCCCCTACTCACTTGCTGTCTTTCTCTCTTAAATAAATAAATAAATAAATAAATAAGTTCTTTAAAAAAAAAACTAAGTAATCTGAGATGCAAAGGAATTATGTGACTTGAATAGGTTCATAAAACTCTTTGGGACGAGACATGAGATTGTAATCCAAGTCTCCTTGTTCCTAGTTCAGCGCTTGTTTGGGGTAGATTTGCTGGAGGAACAGAATGAGTAGTGCAGAATGAATCCCTATTTGAGAAGACAGTGTTGCTGAAGGCAGGAATGGACACCAAACACAAGAAAAGAATGATTATAACTTGCACACATTAAACATACACAATGCATATACGTCAGTTATCTCAATAAATCAGTTAAAAAATAAACATAAAAGAGTAAATAAAAGTTCCTCCATTGACTCTCCATCTCTTAGTGTCTCTCTCCACTTAGAACCAACTCCTACAAATAAACTCTATACTGAATGACCATTTCTCTTCACTTTATTCACTCTTGAGCCCATTGTAAGCAAGTTCCCCCTTCACCACTACTTAAACTCCTCAATGACCCCTTAAAAGATCCATGGAATCTTTTTAGTTCTCTGCATACTTGATCTCTCTCCAGTGTTTCAGTGCTGCTAACTCTTCCCCCTACAGGAAATCTCTGTCCTCACTTGGTTTCTGTGACTTTATGCTTTCTGGTTTCCCATCTTACCATTCAGCTCACATATTCTCCACCTCCTTTGTAACTCTTACTGCTATATTTGCTCTTTAAACAGTGGTGTTCCCCACAGTTCTAATCTTGTCTTTATCTCTTCCTGATTTTTAAGCTGTCTTGGAGGGATTCTGTCCTTTCCCTTGATTTCTTCTGCCCCCTATGTGTTCATTTCTGTTTCTAGGCCAGACTTCTTCTCTAACCCTATTCTCATGTAGTCATTCATTTAATCATTCAATTCATCTAAATCAAGTGTCCTTTATAGGCATATCCACCCAAAGGCATCTGAAACTCAACAAGACTGAAACTGAAATCATCTTGCTGTCCAAACTGTACCTGCTGATGTACTCTTTAACTTTATAAGAGACACTACTCAACTCATAGATGCTTCCTTCCTCTCCATCCCTCCTGATACTGCCTTAGTCCAAGGCCTTACCCTATCTGAGCTCACCAGCTGCAGTGCTGTTCTAATGGTCTCTCTACCTCAAGTCCCTCATCCATTCCATTCTCAATAGTATAACTAAAATTGCCTAATACATAAATCTAATCATATCATTTCCCTAACTGAAATCGTTCTATGCCCCCCAAGTTGACAATGGAATAAATTCCAAATGCCTTATCTGGGTATAAAATTGTTCCCAAAGGAACAGTTTCTAAAGGAAACTCTTGGCTACTCCCCCATTTTAGTTCACTTCTTGCTCTTCCCTCACCACTTCACTTTCACTTTTCATTCCATCTGTGTCCAACAGTCTGCAATTTCATCAAATAATCCAAACTGTTTTACATTTCCAGCACTTCATACTTAAGGAGCTCTTTTTACTTGAGGTAAACTCCTTTATCTCCTTGTCTACCTAGAACATATCCATTAATTCTTCAACACTCAATTATCCTGTCCTCTATGAAGCAATTTCTAACCATCCCAACACAGAGTTTGCCATTCACTCATCTGTGCCCTCACACTAATCTGCACTCTACCATAGCACATAAAAAAGTTCTTAACACTATATTTAACATACATCTATCTTTGCTTATTAGACAGTCAGAAAATTGGCAAGGATTCTACCTCATTCATTTTTATAGTCCCAAAAATTTGTAAAGTGTTTCTGACACAAGTTTTGTAAGATTTTCACTAAGCAGAATTTATCATATATAAAGTGTTTTTTAAAAAAAAAAAAAAGTATTCCTGCATATGTGGTATAATTATCCAAAGAAATAAATATTGAATTATATACTTTCAAGAACCAAGACAGATGTGAGAAGATATTTTAGGCATGGAGGAGTCATGCGTGGGGGTGGTGATTTCTGTATCCTTTAAGTTATTCTCACATTACTGTTTTTCCTACTGTGTCTGTCCAGGACCCATCTACCTCATGGACTTCATAAATTTTCCTTCACATTACATTAGCAGTAAGGTGACAGAGAAGTCAACTCTGTACAGAGATTGGACTCTATTCTGACCTTTTCTGTGAGTTATTTGAAACTTCATCCAAACTAGCAAAGGTTCCCATAACTTTCAAGCAGGATCCCTACCAAGCCACAGCATTTTCCTTCAAAGTTCGATTGATGACAATTTTCCTATGACTTGATCCCACAGTACCAAGGCACTCATGTTTCTACAGGACATGGAAGGATATTAAATTATAAGTAGTTCAGACTAAGTTAGAAAACCTGTAGAGATTGACATTGTGATAACTGCCACAAGTAACTTTAGTGTTTTTAAAAAACACTCTGAAACAGCAATGAGACCCCTAAGAGATAATAGCAATAAAACATTTTATGTTCCTTCCATGCAGTTATATTTATTTCTAGTTAGAAAATAAAGTACATGGTACAAAGAATCTAGAAGCAAAGTTTATTCACATCTACAAACATATTTTTCCCATTATTCATTTCAACATTTTGAATTTTCTAATGATTGCACAGCTAGAAGTCACTAGAGAAATATTCCGTTATATCTCCTTTAAGTGTGCAACATAAAAGGATGAGGATGATGAAAAACTTATTAACTAAAACTGGTCCTTTAGAGTAGAACTTCAATAAACCAGAAGAGTTTTCTAAATGCATATCTGTATTCAAAATGATTGAAAACACATTCATAAATATTCTATTTTACATAGGAAAATTCCTCTTTTGTAAGCAGGGCAATAAACACTAATGATTTAAATTTATTTTAAATACCTAATTGAATATTCCATTTCTGCCAACACATCCATTATGAGTTACCCTCCTTAATGATAGAAAACTTGAGCTTTTCAGTTAAAATCATATGCGATTTTAACATATCACACTCATTTGGAAAGATATTGAAGAAATACTCTGCACAGGAGAAAACAGGCATTAAAGCAATAGGACTCCTTCATTGGTTTCTGGTAAAAAAAAAAAAAAAACAGGGAAAAAAATTACCTCCCACCCCTTTGTCAAGCAAAACATAGAAAACAGCCCTTTGTTCAAAATATTAGGGCCAGGCAATGCATTATACCTACTGTCATACTGTTTGGCTAAAAATTTCTTCTACATATGTAATCATCTTTCAAAGGAACAAAATATAATGAAATATATAATACCTATTTGACTACAAATGAATCATTTTTGACAAAGTCAGTTCAAATTGTTAGAATTTCTTAATGATCATTCTTTCTCTTCAACTTGATTGAGGTACTGACAAATATATATTTTCAAGGTGTACAACCTGATGATTTAATATATATATATACATTGTGAAATGATTACTACAATCAAGTTAATTAACGTAGTTACACAGTTACTATGTTTTTGGTAGTGAGAACACTTAAGATCAACTCTCTTAGCAAATTTCATATATATAACACATTATCTATTATAATCACCATGCTGTACATTAGATTTCCAGAACTTATTCATCCTGCATAATTGAATCTTTAAGCTCTTTGAACATCTCCCCATTTGCCCCATCTCTCAGTCCTAGAAAACATCTTTCCACTCTCTGTCTTTATGAGTTCAAATGTTTTAGATTCCATATATAAGTAAGATCATACAGTATTTGTCTGTATCTGGCTTATTTCACCTACCATAATATCTTCCAGGTTCACCCATGTTGTTGCAAATGGTAAGATTTTCTTCTGTTTTAAGGCTGTGTATACACACACACTTACATTGTTTTTATATATCAGATATTGTGCATAATTGTGCAATGAATGTAGGGATGCAGATTTCTCTTTGAGATACTGCTTTAATTTCTTTTGGATATATATCTAGAAATGGTATTGCTGGATCATATGGTAGTTCTGTTTTGAATTTCTTGAGCAACCACCATACTGTTTTCCATAATCCTTGTACTAATTTGCATTCCTATCAACTGTACCAGGGTTCATTTTTCTCCATATCTTTGCCAACACTTGTTATCTTTTATCTTTTTAATAATAACCATTCTAACGTGTAAGATAACATTTCATTGTGGATTTGATTTCCATTAACGTGATGATTAATGATGCTGAGCACCTTTTCATATACCTGTTGGCCATTTGTATGTCCTCTTGAGAAAGAGCTATTCAAGTCCTTAGCCCATTTTCAATTAGATTATTTGGGTTTTTTGCTGTTGAGTTGTTTGAGTTCTTTATATATTTTGGATATTAATCTCTTATCAGATACATGGTTTGTAAATATTGTCTCCTATTTTGTAGGTTTCTTTCTCACTCTTTATTATTTCCTTTGCTGTGCAGAAACTTTTTAGTTTGATGCAATCCCACTTGTCTATTTTGTTTTTGTTACCTGTGCTTTTGGTGTTACATTAAAAAAAATCATTGCCCAGACCAATGCAAACAAAAACTTTCCCTATGTTTTTATCTAGTAATCTTTCACTTTCAGGTCTTCTGTTTAATTCTCTAATCCATTTCTAGTTGATTTTTTTTGTATATGGTGTGAGATAAGGGTCCAATTTCATTCTTTTCCATGTGGACATCTAGTTTTCTCAAAACCATTTACTGAAGAAAGTATCTTTTCCTCATTATGTATTCTTAACACCCTTGCCAAAGATCAGTTAACCACAGGTGTATGGATTTATTTCTGGGCTCTCTATTCTGTTACATTGGTCTATATGTCTTTTTTTTATGCCAGTAACATTGTTTTGATATAACTTTATAATATATTTTGAAATCAGGAAGTATGATGCCGCCAGCTTTGTTTTTCTTGTTCAGGATTGCTTTGGTTATTCAGAGTCATTTATGGTCCCATATTAATTTAGGATTGTTTTTACTATTTCTGTAAAGAATGCCATTGGGATTTTGATAGACATTACATTGAATCTATAGATGGCTTTGGGTAGAATGGACACTTGAATAATATTCAATCCGTGAACATACAATGTCTTTGCATTTATGCCTTAAATTTCCTTTATCAGTGTTTCATACTTTTCAGTATACAAGGCTTTTCCCTCTTTGGTTAAGTTTATTCTAAGTATTTTATTATTTGTGTTGCTATTGTGAATGGGACTGTTTCCTTAATATCCTTTTTGGATGGTTTGTTGTTTTGTGTATAGAAATGTGACTGATTTTTTATGTTGATTTTATAACCTTCAACTTTACTAAATTAATTTATTAGTTCTAACACTTTTTCTTATTGAGTCATTAGGGTTTTCTACATA
>JAQQSY010007914.1:0-10172 GCA_028646535.1 Procyon lotor | reverse complement strand
GGCAAGAGCTGCATTATAAAAACAGTATAATTATATCCTATTTCTTTAAGGCCCAACAATAAGATAATATAATCAATAAACATTTTTAAAAAGTGCCAATTAGGGGCACCTGAGTGGGGTGAAGACTCTGCCTTCCGCTCAGGTCGTGATCTCAGTGTCCTGGGATCGAGCCCTGCATCGGGTCTCTGCTTGGAGGGGAGCCTACTTCCCCCTCTCCCTCTGCCTGCCTCTCTGCCTACTTGTGATCTCTTTCTCTCTGTAAAATGAATAAATAAAACCTAAATTAATAAATAGTATCAATTAACCAATGCACCTACCCCAAATACTTACTCTGTCAACAGGAATTACTTAATATTCACATGCTAATATTGAATCAAGAAAAAGGAAAATCCAGGTGTAAACTTCTTACAATGCTGAATGGTATTGTAGCAGTTGACTTAACTAGATGATAAAAGTATTCTAGTCTGCTTGAGAGTAACAGACTTAGAATGAAGAGGATGAATTCATCAGGCTACCAAGGGTTCTGAAAATATCTATTAAGACTCTTTTTATTTACCAAGATAGTATCCTCACGTTTAACTATTTAATTTCACTTCCCAAACAAGTTTCTTTTCTACATAAAAGAGAACATATTTATCTACTGACATGAATATTCCATTCCCCAGGATGGTTACAGTCCTACTGTAAATTAAGAAATGGACACTGATTTCTAAATTAGCCATGTAACAAAACCCAACTTCTAAACAGGAATTAGAACACAAGCCAGAGTCCATAACAGCAGAGGCCCAACAACGCTCTTAACAATTGACTAGACATTTAGGAAACAAATCACCTAAACACACACACGCGCGCGCGCGCATAAGTATATAAATACGCGCACCTGAGAGGTGGGTGGGAGGATGGGCATTAAGGAGTGCAAGTTTTTATGATGAGCACTGGGTGATGTACAGAATTGCTGAATCACTATACTCTACACCCGAAACTAACACAACACTGTATGTTAAAGATACTGGAGTTAAAAATAAAATTAAAATAATATGCCCACCTGAGGACCACCATATATGAATAGCACAGTGGGGTATTTCTTTCCAGGTTGTAGATCATGAGGTTTATACAGCATCCCATACAATGTAAATCCAGTAGTACTTTCAAAAGAGAAAATCTCTGGAGGGGTGTAGTCAGGAAGAGGACCTATGAGGAGATAACAAAAAAAGTACACAAAAGGAGTTCTTATGGGAGCTCTGCAATCTGAGACCAAGGACCAGAAACCATAAACCCACAACCCCCCCCACAAATAAATGACCACCCCCCTTTCAGGCGATAAAAAGAAATTACTAAAGAACATTTATCTTTAAAAAAGAAAATGAAATGAACATATATATTAAATTATTTCAAAAATGGATACACAATAATCTGAATAATCCTTGGAGCCTAGGAGGTATTTAGATGCAGAACTATACAAACACTTTGTGCTTGGTTCAGTGTAACTAATGATGGTTAAGTCATATACATGATCAGAAACTAGAAGCACAAATTTAACTCAATTTATCTTGTTCATAGCAGGTGCTCAATAAACATTTGTTTCTGATCACTGGAAAGTAAGTCTAACCAGGACCCAGAAAAAGATGAAAGTCATGATCAGTCTTTGGTTTACCAAAGCTATATAGACCTATCCTAAGTCTCTGTTTAAGCAGAGATGATCTCTAAGCAGAGATCATCACCATATTACAAATTCTACTTGTGGACATTAGACTGTACCCTGTGGTTTTGCATTAATTTCTTAATCCCTCAGCAGCTATTCATGAGTGAAAATGCCTAAGAGCAGAAAGGATTTGGGGAAAAAGTAGATTAAAGATACATAAAATTATTTCAAGAAATCAAGCATCTAAAAAATAGATAATTCACAGTGCTGTTCACTCCCATACAGAAAAAGTGTTCTATCTTTTATTAAAATGGTCACTGTAAGTGCTAAAAGTTAAAAAAGCTACCAGCTGGTTATTCCCTAAAGCTGCAGCTTCCCTGCTCAGTCTTACTAGTTCCATGCACATTTTCTTCATCTGTTTATCTGGGAAATTACCCAAACATGAACAAATCATTTCTTAGCTGAATTGTGACTATTTTATTCTTATTTTCAAATATGAGCTCCAGGGGCATCTGGCTGGCTCTGATGGAAGCGCATGTGACTCTTGATCCAAGGGTCATGAGTCTGAGCCCCACAATGGGTCTTAAGGTTGTTTAAATAAAAAATAAAATAAAATTTAAAAACTTCAAAAAGGCCTTCCAGACCTGCTCCTGACTGGAATGGGAGGTAACCCATCTCATCTGGTGGATGATAGAATATGAAGGGTGGGATCAATCAGAACTCAGAAGCTCGGGGACAAGTGGTGGTGAGAGTTGAACATATGAAATGGGTTTAGTGTACTTATGTACTAATCCTACTTAAACTCAGGTTCAGGGAGCGCCTGGGTGGCTCAGTGGGTTAAAGCCTCTGCCTTCGGCTCAGGTATGACCTCGGTCCTGGGATTGAGCCCTGCATCAGGCTCTCTGCTCGCCAGGGAGCCGGCTACCCCCTCTGCCCACTTGTGATCTCTCTCTCTGTCAAACAAATAAATAAAATCTTAAAAAATAAAATAAAATAATATCAGGTTCAGGAAAAATAAGTACCTGCTGAATCCAATATGGTGGCCCAAAATTCCTTTGTTTTGCAAGTTGGGTCATCTTCAGGACTTGATAGCTTGTAAAGGGACACACAGTGTGGATTCTTCTGGTTACTATACTTACTTATAAAGAAGTCACAATGCTAGAGAAAGGAAAAACAATTACTTTTTCCCCATGGAAAAGTAAAAAAGGTGCTACATCTGCACTGGTGCTAGAGCAGGAGTATGTATAGTGAGAGTCTGACCGATTATGTCCATATACGATGCTGAAGTTAAGAGTAGACTTTTTTAGGGGAGCCTGGGTGGCTCAGTTGGTGAAGCATCTGCCTTAGACTCAGGTCATGATCCCAGGATCCTGGGATCGAGCCCCACATTGGGTTTCCTGCTCAGCCATGAGTCTGCTTCTCACTCTCCCTCTGCCCCTTCCCCCCTGCTTATGTGCACCCTCTGGCTTCCTCTCAAATAAATAAGTAAAATCTTAAAAAAAAAAAAAAAGGTAGACTTTTAAAAGTTTTTCTTCAGACAATCAGACTTCAGCAGGCCAATTTCACTGATGTTCACATTACTTGAAAGGAGTATGACATGGGCAGAAGGTTTTTTATATGATAGGAAACTCTTTTCCAACAGGGACTTAATACCTGGCTGATGCAGCAAGAGTGGGAATAGCCACGGTCGGTCAGCCTTGTCACCTCTCCAGGGTTTACATAACTGACTACGTATAGGTGATGTTCCAAAGGAGAGTCCTTAGTGCCTTCAAAATATACTAGCTTCCTGACTTCATCAACCTGGATCTGTCAAAAAAAAAAAAAAGAAAAGAAAAAGAAAAGAAAAATCAGTGCTAATAGGACCCTGGCCAGATCAGTAATTCAGCAAACAATCCCCAATTTTATTTAGAATCATTTGAGTCACCCTTTGACTTATGCCTCTTAAAAAATTTTGCCACCAATGTTAATAAACCTGAGCTGATTTTGCTTATGATTTTCACCTAAGAATAGATTTTGTCCATAAGGAAAAAAGACATTTGAATTGCATGCTATTGTCAGTTTCCTGTATGGCTGAAATGTGGGCTTTTCTTAAAATGCGAGATTTATTTCATTAAAATTGTAACCCTTTACAGGGAAAAATCATACCTATATTGCAGTTCAGGTCAACCATTAATACACACTTAAAAGAGTCTAATTTTAGAATCCAGTATATTTCTCAGTGCAGTATTATCTCAGGCAGTACTTTTTTGGTTTTTTTTTTTTTTTTTTACAAACTTGCAAAAGTATTTTAGGTACCAGGTTGGGAAATAACTGAACTCAATTATAGTTTCAATACTGGTATAGTTTATAAATAAGTATGGGTAAGATCTTTTAAGTCTTCATTCAGAACTCAAAAAAACTGCAAGTAAACTCACAGCTGAAGTCATTTAATATTCTTCACAAATTAGAGGAGTCTAAATAAATGGCTTTAATTGTCCCTTTAAAAATTCTTCTACCAGTCTATTCAAACAGTGTTTAATGAAATTCAATTTGTTTTTACACAGCAAAGAAAACAAAGATATATTTCCAAAAGCAAGTATTCTTAAATGCCACATTTTCTCCAGGAAGCTGCTTCTTCATTATTAATTATATTTTAGCATGCAAAGGTATAGAAATAAACACAGTTGAGATTAAGTAGGCCCACGTGACATATACAGAAAGAATACAAGTGAGAGGAAATGCCAGAACAAACATTCATGAAATTTCACAGGTATGCGTTATTCTGCGCAAAAGATTAGGATAGGTTCGGCTCTTGACCTAGCAGGTGACCTTTCAAAACTGAAGAAATAACTGGTTAATTTCTCACCACTGATTTAAAGGTTCTTTTCTTTGCTTCATGTAACTACTTTTATTAAACAGAAGTATCAGAATCATGTTGAGGGGTTTGTTAAACAGACTGCTGGGTTCTGCCAACAGAATTTCTGATTCAGAAGGGCTGGAGTGGGCTCAAGAATTTACATTTCTAAAATGTTCCCAGGTGATGCTTAGGCTGGTCCAAGGACCGTACTTTGAGAACCACTCCCCAACACTGAGGAGCACATGGGCTTAAAAGGCTCAAAGTGTTACCCAATTATTGCCATTAAAAATCTGTGGGTGGGAGCAAGGTCACTGGCAAAAGCAGAGAAGGAAAAAGGTAATTTAAAAAAATAAGGCCAAGGGGCGCCTGGGTGGCTCAGATAAACAGGTAAGTGAAAAAGAATCATTACCTCAGTAGTAAATGCAATTTCTAATGCAGAAAGGATATGAGCAGTCTATAAGAGATATAAAAATAATTTTCAAACAATATCTCAACTCACAACTTTTGCAGTCTCAGAAAATATGGACCAGCCCTTTCCTTTCCAAGTAGCAACACGGTATTTGAAAATGGTAAGCCTAAGCAACCAGAACATATCTAATACCAGGGCCATAAAATGGGTGATTTATAATTTAAACTAAGATTCTTCCTTTCTAAAACTTGAGTTCTTGTAGACCCTAACTTAATATTGTCAAAACACTGGGGTCATACGAAGTTGTACTACAGCATAAACACAGGAAATGCTGACCAAACATATCAGTAAAATAAAAGAGCATACGTTAGATCCATGCCGGCCAAGAACTTCCCATTCACCACTGGTAATTGCTATTTCCTCTTTGACAGGACACTTGAAATCACCTAAAGATAAACATAGTTATTATTCAGCACTCTGTATCAGACTATAAGCAAATGAAAGAATGACGAACATTCTCTAAAACTCTTTTCTCCAGGAGTACATTAAACAATTCAAGTTATATCTGGGGTAATGAAAATGTTTTGAAACTAGACATAGGTAGTGACTGCACAACACTGTGAATGTACTAAATGCCACTGTTTATCTTATTTTTCTTTTTTTTTTGTTCATCTTATTTTTCTTAATGTTTTAATTTTTATAAAAAAAGTCGGGGTGCCTGGGTGGCTCAGTGGGTTAAAGCCTCTGGCTTCGGCTCAGGTCATGATCTCAGGGTCCTGGGATGGAGCCCCACATCGGGCTCTCTGCTCAGCAGGGAGCCTGCTTCCCCCCCCCTGCCCACCGCCTCTGCCTGCCTCTCTGCCTACTTGTGATCTCTCTCTCTCTGTCAAATAAACAAATAAAATCTTAAAAAATAAATAAAATGTTTAAAATGTTCATTCTAAAGTGGTTCATTTAGTATTATGTGAATTTCACCTTAATTTTAAAAAAGTCTATAGTTAAAAAAATTCCAAGTTATGAGTCTTCACAATACAATGGACTAATGGTGGAAGGATCCGTGTGAATCAAGTAAAAACAGCAAAATAGATTCTGACGGCAAAGCCAGAAAAGAACTCAAAAGTGATGTATTCCTAGACCTAGAAGTCTAATGGGTTGACAAGGCACTTCCTCTAGAATTGCAACAAACTACTTAAAAAGCCACAAAGGAAAAATTTTTATACAACTGTTCTTCATCTGCCAAAAAATAAACTGGGTATTACCACAGTAAATGTCAACATGCCCCATGTGTCTTTAAGAGATTCTGTCTGGGTAAAGAAGACTCTCTCAGTGGCTGGTGGCTGAAAGAGGAGGTTTAAAAATGGAAACCATTTCTCTTTGCCTAGTAGCACTGTGGGAAGAGATAGCTGGGAACAGGCTGAGATGGTGAGATGGTACAGGGTCTTAACTAGGGTCCCTGTGAGGTTAAAAAAGTTGATTTATGGGGCGCCTGGGTGGCTCAGTGGTTAAACCTCTGTCTTCAGCTTAGGTCATGATCTCAGGGTCCTGGGATCGAGCCCCGCGTCGGGCTCTCTGCTCAGCAGGGAGCCTGCTTCCCCCTCTCTCTCTCTGCCTGCTTCTCTGCCTACTTGTGATCGCTCTCTCTGTCAAATAAATAAATAAAATCTTTAAAAAAAAAAAAGTTGATTTATGTTTTCTTAAACACAAAAATTCAACTTGGTACTTTAAATTTTATGTCCAGAAAAAAAAAATATATATATATATATTTAAAGATTTTATTTATTTGACAGAGAGAAACACAGCGAGAGAGGGAACACAAGCCGAGGGAGTGGTAGCGGGAGAAGCAGGCTTCCCACCGAGCAGGGAGCCCGATGCAGGGCTCGATCCCAGGACCCTGGGATCTGACCTGGGCCGAAGGCAGACGCTTATCGACTGAGCCACCCAGGCGCCCCCAGAAAATAAATATATTTATTTATTTAATATAAATTTAACATAAATATATGTGTGTGTGTGTGTATGAAACAAGTACTAATTGTTTCACATTATAGCCACTTGATGAAGAAGAGGGAGGAGGAATATAAAGTGGATATCAAGGAAAAAGGAAGATTTAGAGCAAGAAAATCTAAGTAGAAAGGAGGGGAAGGGAAATAAAAGGCACATAAACTGAGGGGCCCAGAAAGAGACACTGAAAGGGAACGAAGAGGCCAGGCTTCAAGGACAAATGTTAACTTCCTATACTCTTCAAATTTTAAGTTATAAAAAAATTTATATATATATATATATATATATATATATATATATTTAAAGATTTTATTTATTTGACAGAGAGAGACACAGCAAGAGAGGGAACACAAGCAGAGGGAGTGGGATAGAGAGAAGCAGACTCCCCGCCGGGCAGGAAGCCCGATGTGGGGCTTGATCCCAGGACCCCGGGATCACAACCTAAGCTGAAGGCAGACACTTAACCGACTGAGCCACCAGGCGCCCCTTAAGTTATAAAATTTTAAGTAACCAATATTTTATTACTGTTCCCCAAATATTGTTTTAGTTAATTAATTACTATTCACAGCTCTCTGACCCATCTTCATCACTAAAATTTCTGGAGGGTGCCAGGGTGGCTCAGTTGATTAAGCATCTGCCTTCAGCTCAGGTCATGACCCTAGAGTCCTGGGACTGAGTCCTGCAATGGGTTCCCTGCTCAGTAGGGAGTCTGCTTCTCCCTCTCCCCGTCCCCCTCCCCTCCTACTCATGACTAAATTTTCTGGAATTTCGTAAGCGGATTTAATTTATGAACAACAGAGGAGCTGGTAAGGGCAATGTCACACTAAGGGTCAAGTTAAACTAAGGCTCTCAAGGAAGAAATTCTTTATCTTGGATATACAAGATCTAGTTTGCCTTAAAAAAATTAGGCTAAGGAAAGGAACAGAATCATAGGTAGTATTTATTTTGTTAGTCCTAAGATAAAGCTCATGTTTCCTATTTAAAAGGCCTTGTTGAGAAAAACACACAACCCATTTGCAAAGCTGGCAAAGGATTCAAACAGACATTTCTCCAAAGATATACAAATGGATAATAACACACGAAAAGATGCACAATGTTACTAGTCATTAGGGAAATGCAAATCAAAGGCACAATGACATATCACTTCATACCACTTCACTAGGATGGCTATATCCAAACAAACATACAAATAAACATACCATATAGAAAAATAACAAGTGTTGGCAAGGATGCTGATGAACTAGAGCCCTTGCGCACTGCTAATGGGAATGTAAAATGGTGTAGCTGCCACAGAAAAGAGTATGGTGGTTCCTCAAAATATTAAAAACAGAATTGCTATATGATCTAGTAATTTCACTTCTGGGTATACACCCAAAAGAACTGAAAGCAGGGTCTCAAAACAGGTATCTGGACACCCATGCTCATAGCAGCATTAGGCACAATAGCCAAAATATGGAAGGAACCCAAGTGTCTGTAGACAGATGAATGGAAGACACAATGTGGTCTCTACATACAGTTGGATTTATTCAGCCTTAAAAAGGAAGGACATTTGCACATATGCTATGACATGGATAAAACTTGAGGACATTATGCAAAGTGAAGTTAGACATAAAAGGGCAAATATTGTACAATTCCACTCATATGAAGTATCTACGGTAGTCAAAATCATAGAGACAGAAAGTAGTTGCCAGTGGTTGAGGGGAGGGAGCAATAAGCTAAACAGGGTATTATTTAATACAGTTTCAGTTTTGGAAGATGAAAAAAGTTCTACAGATGGATGGTAGTTACGGTTGCATAACAATATGAACATACTTAATGCCACTAAACAGTACACTCAAATAGTTAAAATGGTAGATTTTATGTATATTTTGCCACAATTTAAAAAAATGGCTATGTTGAATCTGTTAAGTTACAAATGGCAATTAAGCATATAACATTATCATAAAGCGCCTACCATTCCAAAACAATGATTAAAGTAGAAAACTATAACTATATTAAAAAAAACAAAAACAAAACGAGAACTATTGGATATACCATTTCACTTTTTCAAGGCTTACATATCCATTCTGTATTCTATTTCCCAGAAGGAAAAACATCACCTTTTAAAGAGAAATTAACTCCAGCTGACATAATATTTAATTTCACTTTGGACAAAATAATTATATCAGTCTGAAGAGCTATAACCATATTAACTTCAGTGTAGATGCTGAGAGTATTTAAAAAAAAAAATAGGAGGGGTGCCTGGGTGGCTCAGTCAGTTAACCAGTTGATTCTTGATTTCTGCTTAGGTCATGATCTCCGTGTCCTGAGATGGAGCCCCATGTTGAGCTCCCTGCTCAGCAAGGGGAGGCTGTTTCTCCCTCTTCCTCTGCTCCTCCCCGACTCATGCTCTCTCCCACACACTGGTGCTCTCTCCCATTAATTAATAATAAACAAATAAATAAACCCATAGTATGTAAAAATCAAAAACAAAACTAGGAGGTAAAATGATCTAATAACCAAATAACATTTTAAAAACAGCCTTTTAAGTCTAAATATGACTTTGGCTCACTTTAAAGCAAATTAAGAATTACAGTCTTTACAGACTTTACAGACTTTAATACACCCCTGACCGAAATGGACAGATCATCTAAGCAAAAGATCAGCAAGGAAATAAAGCTTCTAAATGACACAATGGACCAGATGGACATCACAGATATATTCAGAACATTCCATCCCAAAGCAATGGAATACACATTCTTCTCGAATGCACATGGAACATTCTCCAGAATAGATCACATCCTGGGACACAAATCAGGTCTCAATCAGTACCAAAAGATTGGGATCATTCCCTGCATATTTTCAGAACACAATGCCATGAAACTAGAACTCAATCACAAGAGGAAAGTTGGAAAGAACTCAAATACATGGAGGCTAAAGAGCATCCTACTAAAGAACGAATGCGTTAACCAGGAAATTAAAGAAGAACTTAAAAAATTCATGGAAACAAATGAAAATGAAAACATAACTGTTCAAAATCTTTGGGACACAGCAAAGGCAGTCCTGAGGAAAGTGTATAGCAATACAAGCCTTTCTCAAGAAACAAGATAGATCTCAAATACACAACCTAATGCTACACCTAAAGGAGCTGGAGAAAGAACAACAAAGAAAGCCCAAACCCAGCAGAAGAAGAGAAATAATAAAGATCAGAGCAGAAATCAATGAAATAGAAACCAAAAGAACAGTAGAACAAATCAACGAAACTAGGAGCTGGTTCTTTGAAAGAATTAATAAAATTGATAAACCCT
>JAQQSY010007913.1:0-10172 GCA_028646535.1 Procyon lotor | reverse complement strand
GATGTGAATCCCCTGCGCTGTCAAGGTGCCCTCTCCTCCTCTGCCTGTCTTCTCCTCTCTCCTCCCTCTGCAGCTCTGTGCTGCCTCTCCTCCACGCACTGGCTCCTCCTGTGGCACGCTCTGTCCTCTCAGCCCTATCTCCTTCCTGACAGACTCGCCCAGGTCTGCATTCATTCCACTCCACTCCCTGCCTTAAAAAAAAAAAAATCAGCCCCCATCAACCTTGTCCTGCTCCCAGGGATAGGAACTGATATACCTACAAAGGACAGGGAACCCCTAAAGACAGAGGGTCATTTTTTTATCACCATCCAATCTTGGGCAGGAGCAGGTTTCCAGGAAAGTTCGTCTGTGATCTCTCTTTTCCTATTAATGTCCTCAGTTCTAAAAGGGTATGTGGGCTTTCTGATTCCCATGTCTTTTCATACACCCTGGCACCCAGATGGCTATTCATCCTTCTTTGGGTATCCCATTTGTTGGAGCAGGACAAGATTAGCTTCAACGCCTCGGGCTCCTTGGTGTCCTCTAGCCTGTAAGCAGGGGGAGGCTTGGGAGGTGCTGAGCTTCCTGGTACTAAATTCTCATGAGTAACTGCTTTCTCAGTACTGAGGGAGGAAGCAGGAGCTAGTGTCAGCCCAAAGGACAGTCTTATCGATGCCACCAGCTGTTGTCCAGAAAGCAAGACCCATAGTCTAAGGAATCTACCCTGCTCCTTCCCAAAGTGAACAGGAATGGAACCCCAGAAATACGCATTTCAGGTGCAGATTTGACTCTGACCTAGGAGACAGGTCAGTTGTGATAAGGGCCTTTTGGGGAGAAATTCAGCCCATTTCAGCTTCCCTTTTCCTCATCTATAAATGAGGTTGGTAAAAACTCTTACTTCACCATATGACCCTCCCCCACTTGAGCTTCTATATTTGATTCTTATTTATTTTTCCTCTATATTCCTAAAAGTAACATCACACACAGAGACACTGAACTTGATGCATATATATATATTCATTGACACAGAACTCCACAACATATATTGTTTGGTGAAAAATACACAGTATAGAACAGCACTTATATTTGATCACTTATCTCTATATATATCTATCTGGGTACACAATTACAGGGAAGTATCTAGAAGGGCATTCTTCACAGGGCTGACAATGTTTATATAAGGATGGAGGCTTTCCGGTAATTTGTATTTTCCTTCATTTTGTAAAGGTTTAACAGAGTTATACTCCTTTCATAAAAAGAATAGTCATCAAGAAAATGGACACACGCACACAGAATAGATCCTTAGGCAGGCAGAGGAGGGAGCAGGGACAGAGTTGAGGCCATCCCCTCCACTTTAGTGATATTCAAGACCTCTTCTGCCCCAAATAAAGCCACTTTGTGGAGTAATTAATGCAGACAGAAGTCTACTTCTCCCCACCCTGCTTTTTTACCCACCTGAATACAGTTGAGGGTTTACTTAGGGCTCATTCTAACACCTTACTAGAGGCCCAGAGAGGTCATTGTGTTGGCCAGGAACCTCTTTTGACCTTCCCTTCTCTGTATGTGTCAGCTCCTGCAGAGTGATGATCAGATTCTCAAACACCTGGGCCTTGTTGTGCTCACTGTTACAGGTTTCCTTTGAGTGGCCCTCCTCACCACAATATGAACAGAAGATTGTGTGTTTTCGCTTCCTGGCTCTACACACATCCCCAGGACCATTATTCTTATTCCCAGAACCCCCACTGGTGGAAGGAGATTGGACCCGGGAACTGTTGGTAGAATTAATAACCAGTATTGGATCGAGAGGTCTGGCCCTGCCTCTGAGGGGTGGGGCATCCAGGGATGTAAGTAGAGGGTCCTGAGACTCCACCAGGATCACATCCTCATCTGAGTCATCAAGGGTATCATCTACCTCTATCACATTGCAGTCAGTGCCACTGATTGCTATTGGCTGGGGGCCCTGAAATGCTACAGGGCTTGCTGCCCTCTCCAAGATTACCTCAGACCTTTTGGGCCGCTTTGGTTTCATAAAAGTGTCATTCCAATCCTCTTCCTCTCTTATCATCTTCACTAACTCCAAGGAACTAGAAAGATGCTCCTGGTCATTTGCATACATCCTGAGAAGATGTTTCAGCTTAAAGTGCAGGTCCCTAATTAGCTCAGCTCCTAAAAGGAGCTGGTGCAGGCGAGTCTGGTTGGCATCTTTCTGAGCTATGATCCCTGCCTGAATAGTGTTCTGGAGCTGCGCTTCTAAACGGATCACATAAAGGGAGGCTTTCTCCCCTTGTGCCTGCAGAGTGTTAAAAAATTTACCATGAGCGGTGACACTGCTTTCAGACTCCCCAAACACCAGTTTCATGGCCCGCAAGAAATCAGCCACACTTAGATTGGGGTTGGCGGCCTGGAGCAAACGCATGACCTCCTGGGCTGGGCCCCTAAGGGTTTTCATTAATCTCTTGAGCTTTTCCTCCTCAGACATATTCCAACTGGGCAGGACCCCATTGACTTGGATCAGCCAGTTTTCAAAGGTTTCTTCCCCTTGGGCTGGCACCACTCTCCCAGAGAACAGCTTCACATTTCTTTCTGCCATGTGGACCCTTAAAGGACCAAGACTCCTCCCCAGGGACCTCAAAATTGGATGGGCCCAAGGTGGCAAGGGTGTGTTTTGCCGACAGCTGTTACCCACATGAGCAATGATGCTAGCCATGATGGACGATGGTCATCTATCTGAGTATAACAAGAGGCTCAGGCTTTTTAGAAAAGCCTAATCTGTAGGAGGAATTCCTAAAGCAATGTTCCCTGGCTCTGCCTTCCTTGTATCTCAATAGGGACTGTAAAGAAAAAGGGGGAAAAAAGTCAATAAGGTAGTAGATTGCAGGGAAGTGGTCTGCAGTCGCTTTACTTAACACCCCGCAGTACATTTTATATTTGCCCACTGACCTAAAAATACCCTGCAGGAGACTGACAATTACAACTTTCTGGAACTACCAGGGGTCCTCCTGCTAGCAAAGTTCCTTTAGGAGTTATATCCATCCCCTCCAGCCAGTATTCCAGGAGGGAGGGCAACTGTTGCTCTGAATTCTAGGTGAAATAGTGTGTGTGGAGCTGTTGTTGGGCTCTCAGAATAGAGTGCAATGGTCTAAATCTCACAAATTTGCGATAATAAATAAGATACCCGTGTCCTTGTGTGTCAACTATACTCATATAAAAAAAACTTAGATACCCATTAAACTCAAGTTTCAGATCTCAACCACACACCCTTCTCAAAGTTTCTCCACTTATTTCTCGCCTTATAAAACATAAACTCGGAAACAAGTGCATGCCTTTATTTCACTTCCAGCCTCTGCAACAGGTGCCCTCCATGAGAAAGCTCGCCTTCAGGGTACATCGACCTCTGTCCACTGCGGTTGCAGGTCCCAGCCCTGACCTCCGTCCAGTGGGGTTTGCAGATCCCAGTCCTCAGGGCGTCGAGACTGCGTCGTCGGGTAGGGTACGACAGAGAAGGGAAGGGTCAGAAGCAGCCTCATCCCTCGTCCTGCTCCCTTTCCCTACTGCCACCCCCACCTCCGCTGTAGCCAGACAGGAAAATTCCATATCCCCTCTTCAGACAGAAAATTCCCTCTCCCACCCTTTGAATACAAGTCAAAGTGACCCCTTCCATTACATGTCCCCTAGGAAATTGTTGGCCTACCAGCTCAGCAATCAGCTGCACAGAATTCAAGTTTGGATTTGGCTTTGATGGCCTGCCACAGAGAAAGGGAGTAAGTGTTGGACACGCATATTCCTCCCCAGGAAGAGATGGGGAAATGCAAAAGGGATTCAAAGCAGCTTGTGATTATCTCCTTCTGGTCCCTTACGACCCCTCCCTAAATACGCCCCCCTTTCAATCCAGGCAAATCCTACCTATTTGGCAGCACCCAGCAAAACCCTACCTCCTCTCTCAGCGCAGCGGGGCCATGGGAGTGCTCCTGTGCTCCTTCCCCGGCCTCGCAGGTCTCGATTCCCCCAGTGGGGAGCCGCCCAGTACGGGTGGAGCTTCCCCTTCCTCTCTGCAAGCCAGGCAATTGCGCCCTGCGTGCCCCCCCACCGGCTTTTTTTTTTTTAACCTGTGCCCTGCTGGTGGGCAGCGGATGCTCCGGCGTGGACAGCTGCGCGTGCCGCCTTCCAGTCCCCGCGGCCCTGTAGGGGAAAAGGATGATGCCTCCGCCGCCGCTGAGCGAACCGGAGCTGCAGGATGGAGCTGCACCGCACAGCCGCCCAGCCAGGGGGTAGCCAAGTCGAGGCAGCACGGTTCCCACGGCAGCCGCGGCCGCCCCCGCCCACGCCCACCGGCTGGGCCCTCCCAGCAGCCGCCGCTTCAGTTAGCCTCTGCCCATTGACACAAAAGAGCTTGATGAGCGGGGCGTCGCGGCCAATCAGCGGGGCGCGGGGGCGGCCTCCCCTCTCAGCCTCCGGCCCCGAGGCCATTGCGAGCAAAAGGGGGGAGCCGGCCGGCGGGGGTTGCGGCACACCGGCGCGGGAGCCAGCGCGGTGTCAAGTGCAGCTCAGACGCACCGACCGGGCCGATTTGCATTTTACCCGTGAGTTTGCCGCTTCCCCTTCGCTTTCTTTCTCCCTCACCCCTTCCATCTCGACTCTCCTCCCTCCGCGCTTTGAGACCGGATGCCTTAAACACGAGGTGGGACCGAAATCAAGTGAACAATAAGAGCCCCTCACGTTTGTAGAGGGGGAAGGGGGGAAAGCATTTACTGAGCACTTTGTGCGTGCGAATGCGCTTGCCCGGACATCTCCTTTATTCTTCTCAGCAGCCCCCTGAAGGAGGTAGCGGTGTGCCGGTTTGATAGAGAGGGTACTTCAGCACTCAGGCAGTGGGGTTAGGAAGTGCAGAGCTGAGAGATCACACCCAAGTCGGCACATCCGATTTCGCAGGCCGCCCCTTGCACACACGCCTTTTTACTCTCAGATTGAGGGTTAGTAGAGAAAAGTCAAAGTGGAGATGGAAGGGCCCGTTTGGAACTATATAGAATTAGTGAGCAAGGACTATTAATCTCCACCGTACAGATGAGAAAACAGAGAGGTTCGGCGTCTTGCCCAGCATCACACAGCAAATAAGTTTCAGCATCCGATTTTGCATCCAAGCCTATTGTTCTAATACTATTTTCCCAGCTGAGCTGCCTACAGAGTATTTTTACGTCGGTGGTCTCAAACCCACCAGCAGTCTTGGCGCGATTGTGGTGGTGAGTGAGAGGGGCTGGAGGAGGCAGCAGGGAGTAGGGAAAACAGCCGTAGGCAACTTTTGCAGGAACCACTGTACAGATGAGGAAACTTATGTACTTTTCTTTCTCATTTTACGCCATTTTTTATACTACAATAAGCTGCCAGTTTACTAAAAAAAAATTTCTAAAGCTTATGAGCTCAAAGGAAACAAGGCTCAGAGAACTTGTCTGAAAGTACAAGGTGAAGCCAAAATTTGGACCAAATCTCTCTGACACCAGAACCCATGCTATTAACCAAAGTATGGGTACAAGACTGGCTGCCTCAAAATCATTTTGGAGAGCTTGTTAGAAAGGCAGATTCCTGAGCTCCACCTCTGGGGGATTCAGACTTACTAGGACTAGGGGTGGACAGTGTAATTTATGTTTTTAACCAGTGCTGTAGTTAATTCTGAGGTGTAGAGAAGTTTATGAATCACTGCTGGAAATACCACATCATGCTGAGGGTAATAAGCGAATGGCCATCTGCCAATGTATCTGGCCACACCGCACATCTGTCATGACACGTAACTCCACTGAGCAGAGGTTCCTACCTAGGGTCCTTTCTGAAATCGTTTACAAAGAATTTGGACTCTGCATATTTTTTCTGAGTTCTTAGTTTTGGAGATTTTCAAGGAAGTCTGTGGCCCAGAAGTGGTTTAAGCGTCATTCCCCTGCCATCTTTCTTGGTAACCTCTTCCTCTTTCAACTTGCACTTCAGGAAGAAGTGTGAGAAATGCAACAGTTTGACCTAAACCCTGATCCCCAGCTCTCTACCGCTGATACAGCTCTTTCATTTCCTGGCTTGAGGACAGGTTGCTAGGTTGCCCTTCTGTGAGCTCTTGAGGGGACCTCTCCTTTGCTGGATTTGGCATCACTGGCCCCAGAGCAGGAGCAACTCCATGGAAACGGCATGCAGGGCTGTCCTGCAGGGCCGCCAGCTTGAATGGGCTGTGAAGCCAGTGGCTGGGAAACCTTCTCTATATTCTATGACTTATGGTTCTTGGAGAGCAGGTCTTACTCTCCTGATGTAAATTGTGGTTAAAAGGACCCCTGCGGGGCCTGTTCTGGACTCCTGATGCCTGCAAGCGAATGAACAATCTAATGCGCCCTTCGACTGCTGTTGGGTTCATTTTCAACCTGCCAAGGTACTTCTGATGCTCTTTTCTGCCTTCTTTCTTGACAAACCCGATACCTGGAGTTCCTTGAAGTAAACACTTCAATATTTGGAGATGAGGACTTTTATCTGAGGACTGTGGCCTTTCTCTTGTGGATGGGACAGTGTGGGAGGGGTGGTGGAGGCTGGCAGGTGTGGGAGGTAGAGAGAAGGCTCCCCTCACATGGTCGGGGTGATGCTGGCAGTAGCTCTTGGGTTTCCTTCAGACTTTTGCTTCTGCTCCCCAATGTGACATCTGACCCTGGGTCTCAGCAGATTCTTGTCCTTTGTTTAAATCAGCTTTGCTGCCAACTGAGGTGATCTGTAGCTGGTGGAGATGGAGATGGGATCAAATAGGACAAAGAATAGATCCTAGAGCTCTGACCAAAAAAAAAAAAAAAAAAAAAAAAGTGAAAGGAAAAGGATTGTGTAAAGATGCCTGGATTGGATTCTTCAAACAGAATGAAGATCTCTTTGGGCAAGGCTGAGAGGAGGATTTGCTAGACTGGCTCCATTTGGATACAGAGCATCCCTTATCTCTGGTCACATGTGTGGGAGCACGTTCCAATTCATGGCTCTAATGAGACCACATTTTCCAATTTCAACAAAGAAACCTTAAAAGCCTGAAGGTTAGGGAGATAAAGCTTTTCAGCTGAAACAATAATAGTTTCATTTGGCTGCCTGTCTCCCCTGTGCCAGGAACTTTCCATCTGTTATCTCATTTAAGCTTCAGAGCAACCCTGTTAGATAGGCATTATTATCCCATTTTGCAGATAGGGAACCTGAGTTTCGCGGAAGTTAAGTAACTTATATAAGGCCACACAGCTTAGAAGTGGAGACACGGGGACTCCAGCCTCCTCAGGGCTGTCAAACTCCAAAGCCCATGAACAAATTTGCTCTGCTGTCTCCCAAACAAGCAATTTAAAATGAACTCAATAAATAAATAGATAGATAGATAGATAAATAAAATGAACTCTGCGAAAGACCCAATCCAGCGCATTGGACTGATTTCAGCCTTTAGAAAAAGTGTGGTTGTAATCTAATCATTCTTTCTGGGATTTTTTTTTTAAAGATTTTATTTATTTATTTATTTGACAGAGAGATCACAAGTAGGCAGAGAGGCAGGCGGGGGTGGGGGTGAGCGGGGGAAGCAGGCTCCCTGCTGAGCGGAGAGCCCACTATGGGGCTGGATCCCAGGACCCTGAGATCATGACCTGAGCCGAAGGCAGAGGCTTTAACCCACTGAGCCACCCAGGTGCCCCTTTCTGGGATTTTTTTTTAATGAAACTACTAATATAATTTAAGGAGCAATTTATATACTGAGTACTGAAAAATATATACTGAAAAATAAAATGCTAAGAATTTTATTTTTTAAGATTTTTTATTTATTTGACAGAGAGAGCGCCAATGAGAGCAGGAACACAAGCAGAGGGAGTGGGGGAGGGAGGAGCAGGCTTCCTGCTGAGCATGGAGCCCGATGCCAGGCTGATCCCAGGGTCCTGGGATCATGACCTGAGCTGAAGGCAGATGCTTAATGACTGAGCCACCCAGGTGCCCCTGTGCTAAGAATTTTATATACTTCATCTCGTGCAAGTTTCATGATGATCATTATACAGATAAGGATACCGAGACTCAGAGAGGTGAAGAGACTTGGCCGAGGTCATAAAGCTAGCAAGTGGCACAGGGAAATTCATACCCAGGGCTGTCTTACTCCAGAGCCTGTGTCTTTATGCCATACCACATTGCAGTGGGGAAAACAAATATGGCCCTTACTCTAAATCCGCTCCTCTTTGCCAGCCACAGCTCTATTTCCTTCCCATGGCCTGCACCCAGAGCTGTGTACCACTTATGCTTTTAGGTCTCTGTGCCTTAGACCTCTTCTTCAGCCTAGAGTGGCTGCCCGCACTCTTCCACCTAATGAAAGTCTGCTCATTGATTAAGGATCAAGTCAGATGCCCCTTCTGGGAGGAATTTCTTGGCTGCTCCCTGTCCCAGGTAACATAAATTGCTCCTGTCTTTCTGCTCTGACCTTGATTAGTGTGCCCTTTATCTTGCTTTCCAGTATAGTTTAGCTCATCGTTGGACTGTCTCTCCCACTGGATTCCCAAGCCCTTGAAGGCAGGGCTTCTGTTCATCTCTAGCTTCTCAGTAATTTACCCACAAGTGATTTAGTAGATGATCAGTACGGGTTTGTGAGCTGACCAAAGACTGGCAAAGGGAGGCCCTGTATGAACAAATAAACATGGCGCTGGATCCTCGGGTGGTCACACAAGCTGTCTATCTGGACTAGACCAGCCAGGGAAGTCTAGAACACCCTGGGGTCGCTTTAATAGGCTATAGACGTAGGAGGCATAACATGGATTCTAGGGAGTAACTTCTCAATGCTGACTCCCGACGCTTTCTGTGGTCTGTACTTTGGAATTCGTGTCAAGGGGCCAGACCGTCCGGAACTGTTTATGGAACATCTTTGCATTCGCAGAAGAAAGGTCTTCCCTGCCTCTCAAGTGAACACAGGATTTGTTCCGCCAGACCTCTTCATCTGGTTCTGGCTGATCTGAGAGTATGCTGCAGGAGCTTGTGCTCTGTGGAGACAGATGGTGAAGTTGGGAAGCATCTTTTTTTTTTTTTTTTTTAAATGCTTTTTATCAAGGCCACTATGGCATGGATGCTTAACCACTTTATCTCATTTTATTAATCTTTGCAACAACCTTTGGAGATAGGTCTGTTGTCACTATTTCATGACTAAAGACACAGAGACTGAGTGAAATGTCTTGCCTAAGGTCACACAACTAAGGGATAGAGACAGAATTCAGTGCTGGATCTCTGCCTCCCACAAGTCTGGCATCAAAACAGGAGAAAACATGGAAAAAAGCGGATTCTCCTCCTCCCCCACAAAATAGGAAGAATTACATTTTTAAAATGATGAATAGATATTTAAGCTAAGGTGTTTCTAAATTACTGTTCACCTTTAATTCCTGAAAATGATTGGCAAAAAATGGCAGGAGGAATTGGAGACAGAAAAGCAAGATTCTGCTATCAAATGTTGGCCCCAATTCCCCCAGGTCAGCCCTCAGTGACATGCACAATATGAAGATGCCTAGAGAGCATTACACCCCTTTGGCTCATTTTATACCTGAGATGGATGAGGCTCCAAGACGTCAGTGAGTTTCTAAAGGTCATGAGGAAGTTGATAACAGAACTAGTACTTGGAATGCTAGTCTGCCCAAATCCTAGCCCAGTGTTTCCGCTAAGTCTGCTTGCCTTATGCAGTCGGTCAACACATGTTTAAAGGATACTCAGGAAAATGTGGAGATGTGAAACATTACTGCACTTTGAGGTAGAAAAGGGGACAAACATTTCCTTCACTACTAATCCTTACTTAGTTGCAGGTCAGATTTGGGGGAAGAAGTTCCTTGGTAGTAGATCTGGGGAATGTTGGGAGTGCCTGTGGCTTTGGGGACCTGAGTAGTGCTACCTGTGACCTGGGGGTCGGGGGGGGGTCTCTTTTAACTCTCTGAGAGATGGAGGTGGCCACCTGGGGCCCAGAAGTGCCTCCAGAGGGATACAAGAGCGGACTTCATGAGCGTTTGCTCTGGCCAGTTCCCCGCTAAAGGGTCTGGGGCAGAAGGCAGAAGGACCCTTCCAGGTTAAGGAGGTGAAGCTTAAGGCAAACATGGGGTGCTAGGGTTAGGGGAGGGGTGCTGGCAGAGCACAGGAGGCCGAGCCTCCACCTCCCTCCACTGAGAGAGAGTGTGTGGCTTGTGGGGGAGGTCATGAGGTCAGAT
>JAQQSY010007912.1:0-10172 GCA_028646535.1 Procyon lotor | reverse complement strand
CAGTCTCAAGCATAGTGCTCAACTTAAAGAAGATGTTTTATAAATTAGTTGTTGATCCACTAGTCTTTTGCTCATCCTTCAAAACCTAGAACATCATCATTCTCTGGAGGTCTCCCTGATCCTTTACACGTTCCCTTTATCTTTGGAGAACTAATTGCCCCTTCATCTGGGTTCTTATTAGCTAGACTTTTTGCAAATTGTTTTACTTATTTTTGTCTTAGTATCCTTAATTGTGAATTGGGGATAAACGTATGTCTATCTCTCATAGTCGTGAACATTTTAATAAAATAATGTATATGAAAAGTGTTTTGTTAACTTCAGCATGATATAGAAATGATAATAATTTCATCTATTAAATAGCTTCCCTAAAGGATAGGGGACATTATTTTACATTTCTCTATCTACATATCTTTGCCCTGAATAACTCTAAAAGAGGCTTACAGTTAAAGATATATGTAACTTGATTATTTAAGGGAAATAATGGCACAAAGACTCTGTGGTTTTAGGGATATTTTAATTATTTCTCCATAATCTTTCCATCAGCTGAGAAGTATGAATAGCCTAAGAGGATTCTAAAAAGGTTAATCATAAAGGAAAAGTGCTTCTATTCTCACATGGATAAATGAGATCAATATAAACTTTTTCTTGGCTAATTCTGAGGGCTGGTTAATTTAGTGACACAAATGGTTTCTATGACAATCCTGAATTTGAGGTTCCCAGACTTCCTATGGAGAAAGGCAGAGACCTAGGAAATCATTTACCACTCCAGGTGGGACCTGTAAAATTATTGGCCATATAATTAGGGAATTTGCATATTATTTCTCAAACTGGTGGAATATTGTGGGCTACAGAAATGATGTCTTATCTGGAGGAAAGGGCCAGAAGCAGGATGAAGCTGTGTGCCTGTTGCCTTTGTTGGCCGAATCTCTTAGAAATTGCCCTGAGATTGATTATCCTGAAGAAAGAATTACAGTCTTATCCTTCATGTCTTGACCTCTTTGCCTCATATTTAAGCAGCACACACACGCCAATTTGGTGGAATAGCCTTTATTAATAATACCAATAGTGGCTACCGTTATTTATAACAACAACTGGGATCATTTAAAAAGGCTTGTGTTAACCCTTGGCCTTGCTCTCAGTATGGATGGCTGATCTTCTAGAATTTTGGTCTGACTCTTCCCATCAGGGGAAATAAGAGAAAGACTGAAAGATGGGAAATCACAGTCATGATTTTGACACAAGCCACATAGCGTTTCTGTAGACTTTCAACTTTGGGAAGTTTTGTCAGCAATTTTATTTGACAGTCCTTTATGCAAATCAGCCACAGTTTAGCAAAGTAATCAATCGGAGGAGAGAAAATATTCTAATGTTTTTGAGTGTACCTGAGGTTGTAGACCTTTAGGGTTATCTTCTCCTAGCATGACTGTAAACACAGAAGGAGGTATTAATTTTCATTCACAGATGGAGAACTGTGACTCTGAGAGGTCTGGAGACTTGTCCAAGGTCATACAGCTGGTAAACCAGATTTGAAACACAGGTCCATCTCTGGTCTTTTCCACTTAGGCTCTGTTGCGGGGGTGAGGTGGGGGGTTGGAGTTCTGGGAGCTCCTTCAAACTCTTCCTCTCTCACTACTTCTTCCAACCTAGTGGATGTGAAAAGATAGATGGGAAGGGCTCAGAGTGGAGAAATAGTAGAGCCATCCTAACCAGCGCCTGAGTGCTTATACCAGTAAGGCTGTGTCATCTGTGGGTTCGTCCACCAGTGATAATTCAAGATGACGCTGAGATAATTGATGAAGGGTCATTAGAGTCAGGAGTTTTTGCTCCCTGACCCTGTGCACTTCCAAGCTTCCAAGCCCCAGGTGTTGCCTCTGGGTTTATAGTTACCTTCCTTTCATCATCCCCCCGTCCCCCCCCACCCCATCAGGGGAGCTGGAGTGTATAAACACTGCAGGCATCTCTTCACAGGTATTAGCTGTTTGTTGGGGAATTAATTTATGTTCCTCTAAAGGAGTATTGATTTGAGTTAGGTGATTAAAGGCACTCAATAAAGAACCTGCTTAATCTATTCACCTGTGTTCCACTGATTATGGAAAGGGATATATCAATCTTTTCTCACCAAATAGCTGTTCCTTTGCCTCAACCCCTGATGCCCTAGGACTTTCAATCAGGCTAAGAGGCAGAATTCATTGTCTCAGGGGGAGCCATGGAACGCGGGAGCAGTAACACAGAGTGCCTTGGAGAGCAGAAAGAAGAATGACTTAACCTTTTAACGAGTTGTATAAGCTTGGAAAACAGCGGTTCCAGGCCTCTTGTTCTCCCCCTCTCTCATCTAGCCACTTTCTGATTCCACATCCAGAATGTTTCAGGCCACCTCTCTTCCTTTCCTTGGTTCTGGTGCTGTCCTGGTTCAAGTCCTGATTGTTCTGCTCCCACTCCTGCCGTGGCCCCTTCACTGACCTCTGTGCCTCCAGAATGACCCTCACCTGCCCTGGTCTCCTCCAGCCTGCCACTGGATGTCTTTAAAATCAAGTTCTGGTGACACCACTCATACTTCTTGCTCATCTCTTTCCTTGCTGCCAGCGGGATGGATTCTGAACTCGTTCATATGGTCCATAAAACTTTTTAGGACCTGAACTTAGATGATGGGACTGATTTTTCCTCAGCCACCTTGCATATACTGGGTTCTGGCCACACTGTATGACCTGTCATTTTTGTAAGAGTCCGTTTACTCATTACTTCTGCATCCTTGCTTTATCTTTTTTCTTGGAAACTCCTTTTCATCTTTAGCTTTCACGCCAGACACTGTACAGTGTAAAGCCCTTGCTTATTCCCTCAGCCCCGGAAGCATTAGATTCCCTCATTTGTCCCCTCTTCCACGCAGTGCTTTGGGTGTACCTTTACTTAACAGTTTTAACATTATTCTTTCAGTACTTTTTTCCCTGAAATGTGAGTTCCATGAGGACAGAAATCATGACTTATTCATCCTTGTATTTCCAGAGCCTGCTGGAGAGTCTAATACATATTAAATGATGGATTGGAGTGTTTTTCACGAAAAATTTTACCTTCATTTTTTCCTTCCTGGGTGAAGTGTACTTTTTTTTGCCCCACTGACTTTGAGCCTGGCAATCTTTCTTCCCTAGCCAGTGGAATGTGAAGAGGCATGATGTGAACAGAGGTTTTAAGTGTGCATGGATGGCTTGTCTTGTCTCTTTGTGCTCTTGTAATCCACTAGAGCCACTGGTCCAAGGCAAGTGGGGACACACATGGAGCAAAGTTGAGCCAAAATCAAAGGTTTAACCTGAGTTCAGTCAACTTGAAGATCTCTGAGCAAGAAATAAATGCTTGCTGCTTTAAGTCACTGGGCTTCATGGTAGTTCATTACACAGTATTGTTACAGGAACTGCTCATGAATACAGGTACCAAAGTGTTTGAACCTGTACATGGCTGAGTAATAAAGAATTACATAGGATGATTCTATGGTCTGAATGTTTGCATCTTTCAAATATTTGTATGTTGAAACAAAGCCCTGAAGATGAGGGTATTAGAAGGTAAGGCCTTCGGGAGATGTTTGCTTGTAAGGGTGGAGCCCTCATGAGTGGGGTTAATGCTTTACACAGGAGACCCCACAGAGATCTCTGCCCCTTGCATATGTGAGGGCACAGTGAGAAGGTGTTGATGCTGAACTGGGAAGAGAGCTCTCATCAAAATGTGACCATGCTGGTGCTTTGATCTTGGGCTTGACAGCTTCTAGAACTGTGAGAAATAAATGTTTGTTATCCAGTCTGTGGTATTTTGTCATTGGAACCCAAACAGACGGAGGCAGTTGAAAGAGGAAGAGTCAGAAATTATGAGCTAAATCTCTGTGCGTTTATTTCTTGGGAAAGTGTGACATCAGGACCTAATGATAACTTATCACCCATGGAAGTTCAGGATGGGATTATATGAAGTTATGGCAGTATCATAAACTTTAATGAAAGACTGTACATTTTAGTTCTACAAGTCTGGGATGGAGGCTGAGGCTTATAAATTTTAAAACTCTAAGACAGAAATTAAGTTTCTCACTTGAATATTCATCATGGAAAACATAATCAGAAGGCAAATCTTCTTCACATAATGAATTCCAAATCCTAATAGAAATTATTATTGGATTGTAAACTATTTTGGATTAACCATGCCACTGTTCCCCTTCATTAGTGTGGATAATTAAAAGTTAACTGTGTATCAGTTTCTTGATATTTATGGATATTGCTGTACAAGTGATGGTGTGATTAGTATGTCTATGACTGGTTACTTTCTTTAGTTAAGGAACTCAGTTAATGAGTTCAGTGTTACAAGAGTGAGACCTGAATGGCTTTATGAACTTTGTCTTCGTAATCTTAAATGCATACCAGGAAGACTTAGTGAGAATGCATGACTACACAAACATAACATTCGCTTTATTTATAGAAATCAGGTGTAGCTTTTAACACATAGTAGGAATTGAGTGTTTATGTGAATGGGAGATTCAGATTGTATAGAAGAAGGAAAATGAAAGATGGAGAACTGAATGAGCACTCGCACGTGGGGCAGCTCCTGCCTTCGTATGCCTTTGTTCCTGGATGTGAGTCTGGCAGGAGCAATTAGGTTTTTTCAGCCACCGTGGAGAATTCATGATGTAGTGAGGTGACTTATGAATCACAAACTATCCTGCGTTGTGTTTCCTGCCTCCAAGGACCCAGAGTTCTTGAACTCTGCAGGGGTATGTTCTTAGATTTTTCAAGTCAGGGTTAGAAATTAAGTTGCTCGCTTGAATATTAATCTTTCAAATGAAAAAAAAATGAAAAAAAATGAAACCAAGTTGTTGGTTTGATTTGGATTAATAAGGTCATGTTTGTATTTTGAATAGAGAAAATTAAAGGCTTGGAGGTGTAAATTTGTTCTTTCTGTTCTTAGCTTGTTGGAGTGTTGTGACATTTAGGGATTTGGGCCACTATTTCATTTGACCTGTTCATCTCCTGTTCTCAGTATGAGGCTGTTGCATCTCCCCTAGAGTTGGCCTGTTTAATTTAGGGCACAAAGGGATGTCAGATACTACCACTATGATGTTCCCTCCGTAGCAGTTACTCCTATAGTTCTTCGTTCTCTGTCCACCTAGCACTTCTTTCCAGTGAGCCGGAGTAGCAAGTTCATACTGGAAATAACCAGTAGGAACTTCAAGGAAGCTTTGTTGAAGTGGGGGGAAGGCGGCGCTTGTGGTAAAATAGGAATTTTCTATTTGAGAGCCTGATACTTATCCGTTCCATCAAGGTACTCTCCGAAAGCATAATCCCCACAGAGAATTTAAATTTCCACTCCTTAACAGGTTTAGAACATGAACATTATTCACTCATGTGTTGGACAGAACTGAATTCACATATGACTTAGTAATTATCTAAAACGTTGGCTGTAAGGCGGAGAAGATGATTGTGTGGCATCACAACTGGATTTTATGATGTGTCTGTAAGAGAAACTCTGTTCCTTGACTGTGTTTCTGGGTCACTGTAAATCAGGATAGACCTGGCACATGATATAGATGATAACAAAGTGACCCCAATAAAGTGTCACACAAACATGTTCAAATGCTGGGTTATAGAGGATGAGACTGGAGAGAGGATTCTGGGCAAAAGTTAACTTTTGTCCTTCGGAAATTAGCCAGGGAAAGAATATGGAGAAATCTGTGTTGGTGGAAGAAAGTGTTGGCCTTAAGCAAAAGAACCAGTTATTTTAGCAGCAAAATGAGTTTACAGTGGTCCCTCCCTTATCTGCTGGGGATATATTCCAAGACCCCCAATGGATGCCTGAAGCTGTGGATACGGTATATGCTGTACTGTACATGTTAGATGCTCTGCATACATGCATATGCAATGCAGTATATGTCATACTCTCTACAGCATATGGTATGGTTTTTCCTATGCATACATAGCTATGATAAAGTTTAATTTATAAATTAGGCACAGTAAGAGATGAACAGCAATAACTAATAATAAAATAGAATAATTATAACAACATGCAGTAATAAAAGTTCAGCATATGATTTTTCCCCCTTTCTTATTAAGTTGAGAACTTTTGTCTTTTCACTTAAATGAAGCACTTTACAGCTTCTCTTTGGCATGTCTGAATCACTGCTCTTAGTGCTTTCAGGTCATAATTAAGTAAACTAAGGATTACTTGCACTCAAGCATTATGATACTGCAACAGTCAGGCTGATAACTGATCCGTCTACTAAGTGGCTAACAGGCAAGTAGCATCTAGAGCATCTTGATGCTGGACCAGATACATTGGTCCAGGTACACTGGACCAAGGGATGATTCATGTCTGTGGTGGATTGGCACAAGATTTCATCACGCTGCACAGAATGATGTGTAATTTCAAACTTGTGAATTGTTTATTTTTGGATTTTTTTCCGCTTAATATTTTGGAATGTGGTTGATCATGGGTAACTGATACTGTAGAAAGCTGAACCTCAGATAAGGGAAGACTGTTGTATTTGGGAATAACAGACAAATTGCAGTTTGGGACAAGTCAGCTATAGCAAACCATGGGCAAGTCCAGAGAACAGAGCCTAAAAACAGGCTTGCTTTTATAGGGGAAAGGAAGAAGCAGAGAGGAGCTGTTATGTTGAGTTCTCATTGGCTGGGCTGTCTGTGGACAGGGAGAAATTCTTCCTCCTGCTGGCTTGGTGAGGTAGGCTTCTTCCTGTTGGGGAGTGGGTAGTGCTGCTTTAAGCTAGTGGTAGTGTGTGAGAGCTCCCCTACAGGGCTTCTTGATTCCATTTAAAATGAAATTTCCTTTATTTTCATAAAGGAGTTAGCCTCTTCTCATTGCAGAAGTTCTTCGATTTTTTTTTTTTTTTTCTTTTTGGGCACTGTTAGGAGCTGGATACCTTTCTCCTAGCACATGCAGACCATCAAAAGGGAGTAAACAGGATTTTTTGGTTTTGTTTTGTTTTGTTTTTTTACTTAAAAAAAAAAACTGGTTCAGGGTCTTTATAATGTAGAAATGAACTGAAATAGATACCTATGCAGTTGTTACTGATGCATTAAGACCATATATTTTTTATATGTGTCTTATTGTCACTTTCAGCACGTGTTATGGTTTGTCCAAAGCACTTTGAACTCTACTTATACTAACCTGTTTTATTGCTAAATGTGGTCTCCCTTGCATTTCCCTCTCCCCCACTCCAGGCTTCATAAATTTGAAAATCACTGCTTACTGGTTGGAGGAGGAGATGGGCAGTTTCCTTTTGAACCTGAGTGATAGTGCTGCCATTGCCTTTGAATTACTGTTTTGATGCAGAACTCTTGCATCCAAAAGGTATTTATATCCTGTAGGTGAGTGGATGTTCATCATATCTGTTCTTACAGTGTGGTGGTTGAGAGCATGGACTCTAAATCAGACTATTAGCATTTGAATTCTGCTCCAGACATTTAATAGCAGCATGATCTCGGGTAAGTAATTCATTGCTGTGCATTAGTTGTTACATCTGTAATAAGGGAATGATAACAGAACCCAGCTTATAAGGTTGTTTTGAAGATTAAATGAGTAGATAGCAACAGTGTTTGACACATGTGCTGTGTGTTAGCAATGATGATGATTTGCACAATCAGATGAGAATACTTAATGATGGAAGAGAGCAGGATGCCCGCGAACCCTACTCTAGAGCTGTTGGCTACCTGCTTTATAGCATGTTCCTTTCGATCTGAGATTGAAGAGTTATGGTTATTCTTGAAGATAAAGGAATGCATGAAAGGTGCTCTTATGGACCTTTGAACTTAGTAGGATCAAAATTGCGAATCATATATGTTTTAGTACTATCTTTTCTGTCGGTGCAAATGTTATACTTAAATAGCTTGTAAGTTATGATGTTTCCCCTCAATTTGTGCCTTTCTTTTCACCTTTTCCTTTCCTTCAAGGCCATTCCTAATACAGATGAAACTCCTCAATGTTGGTTCCATAAATTGTCTCAAAGCAGAGAGCGCTTAGGAGTTGGGATGTTAAAATTTACCATGCGCATTGAAAATTGAGAGAGGACAAGGAGACTCTGAGGTTTTGGGCCATCATTGTAAATGGGCTAATTATAATTTGTACTTGGGCAAATGTGTTGGGACCTTCAGAAGGAGCTAAAGAAATGCTTTTTTTTTTTTGGTGGGTGAGGGTTTTGGAAATTTGACTTGACTCCGGAAAAATTTCAATCTTCCAAGTAGAGATAGGTAGGCAGGGCAGGTTGGTGTCTTGTTCTGCTTTTATCTGAATCCAGGTCTTCACTCAATCTGTCCTGGAATTGCCTACTTTTTCAATTGTGGCTTCTGGAACTACTCCTTTTTTTAAAATTTTTATTAACATGTAATGTTTTACTTGCCCCAGGGTACATGTCTATGAATCGTCAGGCTTACACATTTCACAGCACTTACCATAGCACATACCCTCCCCAATGTCCACAACCCTACTCCTTTTTTTTTTTTTTTTAAGATTTTATTTATTTGACAGAGAGAAACATAGCGAGAGAGGGAACACAAGCAGAGGGAATGGTAGTGGGAGAAGCAGGCTTCCTGCCGAGCAGGGAGCCCGATGCGGGGCTCGATCCCAGGATGCTGGGATCATGACCTGAGCCGAAGGCAGACGCTTAACGCCTGAGCCACTCAGGTGCCCCCACAACCCTACTCCTTTAAGAACAAGTTCTTTACATCACAAACTTGGTCCTTGAGTTTTTTTTCTGTCCTTTTTTTGCATTATCAGAAAACTAGTCTCTATTCTCACTCCCATGTTTATGGCAACATTATTCACAATAGCCAGAGGGTGGAAGCAACCCAGATGCCCAAACACAAATGAAAGGATGAAGAATATATGGTATATACACACAATGGAATATTATGCAGCCCTAAAAAGAAGGAATTCCTGTCACATGTTATAGCATGGATGGCCCTTGAGGTCATTAAGTAAAATATGCCAATCACAAAACAAACAGTGTCTGATTCCACTCATATGAAATACCTAAAGTAGTAAAAATCTGTACAGGGCCCAGCACACAGCACATGAAGAGGAATTGGTGTTTAATGAATATAGAGTTTCAGGTTTGCAAGATGAAAAAGTTGTAGAAATCTCTTGTGCAACAGTGTAAATACTTTTAACACTATTCAATTGAACATGAAAAAATAGGTAACATGGTAAATTTATGTGTTAACATAAACAGAGTAACACAGCACATAAGCACAAATATAACATAATGTTATGGTTTTTTTTTACCATTAACAAAATTAGAAGCTTTAAAAAACAAAAACAAGCAAACCGCTTCTCCCCGATGATACTCGAAATCCCTCTCCTTCCTTGGATTTTCCCACTGCATGCGACTGAGTGGGTATAGTCCTTGTTCATAATACGCTCCTGGCCCATCACCCTCTCCTCTCTCATGAATCTTAGGTCATTTAGTTCCTTCCAGCCTTATTGATGTCAGCTCTTCACCCTCAGGACGTTCTTTCTTTTCCCATGACTTCACTGGCTGCCTTAGTCTTCCCCTCTCACCCCTTCAGCCCATTTCAAGGTTATTTTACCTCACCTGAAATAATGCGTTTATCATTTTAGAAAAATAAAAAAAAGAAAAATTAAGAAATACATTCCCAGTTCAGAGGTGACCACTGTTAGCATACTATGCATCTAACAAAAATGGGATCATACTTCTCTCCTGCCTTGTAATTATCTATTTTCGTTCAACAACTTATCAGAAACATCTTCTTGTGTGGCTAACTTTTCTGCTATGTCAGGTTTGGCCTTTGCCAGTGGGATCCCTCCACCTCAGTTTGGCCACACCTTTGACTTCCTTCACATCTTATCACAGTTGGTCTCCTTGCCTCTAATGACAACCTTCTGATTTTTCCTTGGTGTTGTCATCCCACACCTGTATGTTTTACTTAAGTTGACCCTGGACTTACTGACCCAGGGCTTCACTGGGTACAGGGTCTCCGTGGCTGCATCAGGATAGAAATGTGGCTTCCCACTCTGCATTTCCCAACATTATTATTTTATTTATTTTAGTTTTTTGAGACTGTTACCAGTTTATTAAGGAGTCGTCAAACATTGGGATATAAACATAAGATAGTTTGATATCTTCTAATCATTGCCTCTCCCACTTGGCTCTGTTGAATCTCTGTTGTTTT
>JAQQSY010007911.1:0-10173 GCA_028646535.1 Procyon lotor | reverse complement strand
GGATTTTAGCATCAATAAATAGGTTTGAAATGATTCAGTAACTCTCTAACTTCATTGCATAATAGTAGTGAGTAGAGCTCTGAGTCATTTGGAGAAGAAATAACATGTCTTAAATGAGGTGAATAAGAACCCCTTTAATAACAGTAGCCCCCAGATTGCATATTTACTGCATTCTACAATTAGTAGTTAATTGCAATAAGAAACGAATTATCCACATATTATAGCTTAACAAAGTAGAAAGGGAGGGCTTGCATGATCTTTGCAAACTTGTCAAACAACAGGAAAATTGGAATGTCCTGTAATTCCCAGCTTGCCAATATTCCTTTGGACTTCTACAGCGGACTTGTAGCTCAGATAGACTTAATTGCTCTCTGATAAAGATAGGAGCTAATATATATTGAGCACTTACATTCCAGGCATTGTGCTAAATGCTTTAGATGTATTAACTCAGGTGATGCATCCACAAGACAGCTCACAAGGTAATTACTTGTGACACATTTTTTAGAAATTATTTTATTTATTTTATTTTTTTATTAACATATAATGTATTATTTGCCCCAGGGTACATGTCTGTGAATCATCAGGCTTACACATTTCACAGCACTCACCATAGCACATACCCTCCCCAATGTCCACAACCCAGCCACTCTATCCCTAACCCCTGTACCCCCCAACCACCTTCAGTTTGTTTTGTGAATTTAGGAGTCTCTTATGGTTTGTCCCCTTCCCAATAATTACTTTTATTATCCCCATTTTACAGGTGAGACAACTGAGGCCCAGAGATATTCAAGCAACGTGGCAAGGTCTTAAAGCTGGTCCCTGGCAGAGTCCAGTGTAAATCCAGCAGTCTGTCTCCAGAGCCTGTGTTCTTAACTTTGTGCAAAGTGGAGACTCTTTGGGGCTGTGGACTGGAGGGGCTGGGGGTTTGGACAAGTTTTTATAAAGCGGGAGTCAAGAAATGAATTGTACTATTTGTCAGTCCAGATGTGACAGGAAAAGTTGTTGTTGTCCAGTGGAAAATGTTACTTCTGCTTTTAACAGATTATTCTATCTTCCTATATCTCTGTTACTTTTTCTTTTTTTTTTTTCTTCTTTTTTTTTTTTTCTGTGGATCGATGTCAAGCCTGAGGAGGGGTGGCCATCAGTAACAAGCTGGCAGTCCTCCTGTGCTGAACAGTGTGTGCACATGGAAGAGGAGGTTAGACACAGCAGAGGAGGCTCACACATGGTGATCTTTCACTTCTCAAAGCAAAATATGGGAAGCCTAGTTTCATCCTTTTACCATATTGATTTTTTCAAATTACATCTGTTACTGATTTTGTTTTTGTTAAGATTTTCATAGAAAGGAGGGCCTAGGTGGCTCAGTAGGTTAAAGCCTCTGCCTTTCAGGTCAGGTCATGATCTCAGGGTCCTGGATCGAGTCCTGTATTGGGCTCTCTGCTCAGTGGGGAGTTTGCTTCTCCCTCTCTCTTTCTGCCTGCCTCTCTGCCTACTTGTGATTTCTCTCTGTGTCAAATAAATAAATAAGATCTTAAAAAAAAAAGAGGTATTGTTTAAAAAAAAAAAAAAGATCTTCATAGAAAGATATGTCTGTAGGGCACCTGGGTAGCTCGGTAGGTTAAGTGTCTGCCTTCAGCTCAGGTCATGGTCCCAGGGTCCTGGGATCAAGTCCCAAGTCAGGCTCTTTGCTCAGCAGGGAGCCTGCTTCTCCTTCTCCCTCTGCCTGCTACTCTGCCTGCTTGGGCGCTCTCTCTCTTTGTCAAATAAAAAAATAAAATATTTTTAAAAAGATACATTTGTACTATATTAGCTAAAGACTGTATTTTTAAAAAATCATAATACTAGTATATGCTCATTGCAACAAAATAAGTAGAGTGCAGATTTGTGTAGAGTAAAAAATTTTCACTTGGATCAGATTTTTAAATGTAATTTAAACCCATAAAATTACTGGAAGAAAACATTGGTGAATTTAAATAATCTTGGTGTGAGGGAAGGACTCTAGGCAAAAACAATCATCTTAAATGATGAAGGTAAACATCAATCAATATATTATATTGCATAAGACTTTCTCATAAAAATGTACCATTAATGAACTGAAATGATTCACAAAAGCAGGTGGACAGAATTTATATCATCTATAATAAATAGCTATTTTTTTTATTTTGTTTTATTTCATTTTATTTTATTTTATTTTAATTTTTTTTAAGATTTTATTTATTTATTTGACAGAGAGAGAGATCACAAGTAGGCAGAGAGGCAGGCAGAGAGAGAGGGGGAAGCAGGCTACCTACTGAGCAGAGAGCCCGATGTGGGGCTCGATCCCAGGACCCTGAGATCATGACCTGAATCCAAGGAAGAGGGTTTAACCCACTGAGCCACCCAGGTGTCCCTATTTTATTTTACTTTATTTATTTATTTTATTTTTAAGATTTTTATTTATTTACTTGACAGGGAGAGACACAGGGAGAGAGGGAACACTAGCAGGAGGAGTGGAGAGGGAGAAGCAGGCTAAGCAGAGAGTGCGATGTCAGGATCCATCCCATGACCCTGGGATCATGACCTGAGCTGAAGGCAGACACTTAACAACTGAGCCACCCCGGCACCCCGATAAATAGCTATTTTAAAAGTATACATAAAGAGGGGCGCCTGGGTGGCTCAATGGGTTAAGGCCTCTGCCTTTGGCTCCGGTCATGATCTCAGGGTCCCTGGATCAGCCCCACATCGGGCTCTCTGCTCAGCAGGGAGCCTGCTTCCCCCCCTCTCTCTCTCTGCCTGCCTCTCTGTGATCTCTTTCTCTGTGTCACATAAATAAATAAAATCTTTAAAAAAAATAAAAAAATAAAAGTATGTACAAAGAGGACTTCAAATCAATAAGAAAAATAAAATTAAGTAGAAAAGTGAGCAAAGGACATGAATAGTTTACAAGGAAAAAAACCATAAAAATGCCTTGATTTCACTCATAAATAAGAACATTAATACACTGATGATATGTGATTTTCACGTGATCACCAAAAATTTAAACTCTTTATCATACCCAATGTTGGCAAGGATGTGAAGAAATAAATATGCTCACATATTCTTAGTAGGAATATAAATTGGTGAAAACTTTTTTTCCAAAAAAGGCACTGTAGCAGTATTTATGAACATTTTAAATTCTCAGATTTATTGACCAAGTAATTCTAGTAGGAATTTATCTTATGTGTGTATTAAAATAGGCACACCAAGGCATGTGTCATTTTGCCAACATTTGTAATAGGGAACCTAAATGTTCTTCAAAGGGGGAAATGATAAACTGAGATGTTTCCTTTGGACAAAAATACTACCCAATATTTAAAATACAGAAGCTGATCTAAATGATGTGCTTACCTGGAAAGATGTTCAAGACTATACGATTTAGTGAAAAAAGCAATTTTCAGGGGTGGCTCAGTCCTTAGGCATCTGCCTTTGGCTCAGGTCATGATCCCAGGGTTCTGGGATAGAGCCCCACATTGCATCGGGCTCCCTGCTGCTCCTTCTCCCACTCCTCTCTCTTGCTGTGTCTCTCTCTGTCAAATAAATACGTAAAATCTTAAAAAAAAAAAAAAGCAATTTTCAGTACAGTACCTACAGTACGATTCCATTTGGGTGTGTATGTTTTATAGAATATACAAGTCTTGGTTAGGATGCTTTAGTTCCAAGTAACTGCATGTGTGGAGCCCACTTGGGTTTAGGGTTAGCTTAACCTGCTTGGCCCAATTCTGTTTCCTAGATTCTCCTGGCTCAGCCTCCTCTGCTGACTCCTCAGACTGGTTCTAGCAGTTCAGGGCCTCATTTTCAAGCATGGTACTCTTGAGAGGAAACCCCCTCAGCAAATTTTCTCATTGGCCTGAGCTGGATCATGGCAGTGACTCGGGAGCCCATTCTCAGCCCAGGCCCAGGGAAAGGGAGATACCCTGTGCTTAAGGCTTAGGCCTGGATTTTTGAAACCGTTACAAGCAAAGGAGAGGAATTTAACATGATTGCCTGAGACCAATTAAAGTTCACCTAATAGGTGAGCTCAAGGTCAATACTACTATCCCTACCCCAATCCCTGATGCCTAACCCCCCAAAAAACTCAAACAACAAACAAAATGGCAGTAAGTGTATATGGGCTAGAAGGGAGTAAAGGCTATGAGGGTAGATACAAATTTTTTATTTTTCACTTCCTAGCCTTCTACACCATTAATTTTTTTCTTTTTATTGCTGCGTGAGTCTGACTCAGGATCTCAGCAGGAGTCCTAGGAGCAGATGGCATCCTCAGAAGGGTTTAATGAAGAGGCTTTAATAAAGAGATTTTCTTCACCAAGGTATAGGTGAGGCTAAAGGAACAAAACCGGGCTAGTGAAGCAGGCAGGGACTGGCCCCAATAGGAAGCTGTTCCTAGCCTTAGGCCTGAAGAGGCCAGGGGGTGGGTGGGGGCTTTGAGGGAAGGGAAC
Source organism: Procyon lotor (assembly GCA_028646535.1). NCBI lineage: Eukaryota > Metazoa > Chordata > Mammalia > Carnivora > Procyonidae > Procyon > Procyon lotor. The sequence continues at coordinate 5,719 of JAQQSY010007911.1, read as the reverse complement.
AGTGTGAAGGGAGCCTGGAGTGAGCTGGTGCTGGGGAAGAAGAATCTGGAGCCTCCGCAGCCTGAATGAAGGGTGAGGCAGGAAGGGAGTGCTGTGTGGGGGAACAAATAAATACCTTGTGCTCCCGGGCTCCATTAGCCAAACCCAACCAGAAATTAGAGGGCAAGGGTGAGGCAATCCACAAAGGTTAGCCTTTTGGGACTCCCAGCAGAGCCAAGAGAAGGATGAGAAATGGATGTAGGAGGAGAGGAGCGAATGCCCAGCACAGCATATATTTCCTAATCGAAAGCATTAACTCTTTTTTATAAATTTTAAAACACCAGAAATCCTGTCACGTGTGACAAAATGGATGAGCTTTGAGAACATTATGCTAAGTGAAATAAACCAGTCACAGAAAGACAAATACAGTATGATTTTACTTACAGGAGGTAACTAAAGTACTCAAATACATAGAAACCGAAAGTAGAAAGGTAGTTACCAGGGACTAGGGGGTAGGGAGCTGTGCGGTTTTATTGCTTAATGGGTGTATAGTTTCAGTTTTGCAGGGTTAAAAGAGTTTTGGAGCTTAGTTGCATAGCAATGCGAATATACTTACCATTACTGAACTATACTTAACCACTTAAAAATGGTTTCTTATTTTTTAAATTTTATTAATTTTTTATTTTTATTTTTTAAAATGGTTTTGATGGATTTTGGCCATTCTAATAAGTGTGTGGTGGTATCCTGTTTTGTTTTGTTTTTTTAAAGATTTTATTTATTTATTTGACACAGAGAGAGATCACAAGTAGGCAGAGAGGCAGGCAGAGAGAGAGGAGGAAGCAGGCTCCCTGCTGAGCAGAGAACCCGATGCGGGGCTTGATCCCAGGACCCCGAGACCATGACCTGAGCCGAAGGCAGAGGCTTTAACCCACTGAGCCACCCAGGCGCCCCGGTATCCTGTTTTAATTTGCGATTTTCTCATGACATACAATATTGAACATCTTTTCATATGCTTTTTTGCCATCTGTGTATCTTCCTCGGGAAGGTGTCTCTTGTCCCCCCCTTTTAATCAAGTTGTTTATTTTCTTACTGTTGAGTTTCGAGAGTCCTTTGTGTACTTGAGATAACAGTCCTTTATCAGATGTGTCGGGTTTTTTTTATTTTTAAGATTTTATTTATTTATTTGTCAGAGAGAGAGAGAGCACAAGCAGGAGAAGTGGCAGGCAGAAGGAGAAGTAGGCTCCCCGCTGAGCAAGGAGCCCAATGTGGGACTCGATCCCACAACCCTGGGATCATGACCTGAGCTGAAGGCAGACGCTTAACCGACTGAGCTACCCAGGCGCCCTCAGATGTGTCTTTTACAAATATTTTCTCCAGTCGGTGGCTTGTCTTCTCATTCTCTTGGCAGTGTATTTTGCAGAGCAGAAACTTTTTATAGGTTCTTTCTTTCACTAACACCACCAAATGCTGGTGAGGAGGTGGAATGACGGGAACTCTCATTCATTGCTGATGGGAACACAAAGTGATACAGCTGCTTCGGGAGACACTTGGGTGATTTCTTGCAAAACTAAACATATTTTTACCATATGATCCAGCAATTGTGCTCCTTGATTTTGCCCACATGAGTCGAAAACTCATGTCTGCAGAAATGATTATAGCAGCTTTATTTATCACTGCCCTAACCTGGCAGCAAACAGGATGTCCCGTGAATGGATAAATAAACTGTGATACATCCAGACAACGGAATACACAGTGATAAAATCCTGTAAAAAGAAATAAAAGAAAATGAGCAATGAAGCTGTGAAAAGACCTGGAGGAACTTAAATACATATTATTAAGTGAAAGAAAATGATCTAAAAAGGCTAGGTATTATGTGATTCCAACTATATGACATTCTGGACAAGGCAAAACTATGGAGACAGTAAAAATATCAGTGATTGCCAGGGGTTAGGAGGAATTGAGGGATGAATAGGCAGGCACAGAGGATTTGGGGGGCAGTGCAACCAGTGGGTATGATACTATAATGGTGCATACATTTGTCCAAACACTTAGAATGTTCACCACCAAGAGGGAACCTTAGTGTAAACTATGGACTCTGGATCAAAATGATGTATCAAAGTAGGCTCATTGTTTGTAAGAAATGTGCCACTCTCGTGGGGGATTTTTAAATTGGGAGCTCTGCATATGTGAGGGCAGGGAGTATATGGGAGTATATTCTGCTCTTTTTGCTCTGAAACTATTGGTGCTATAAAAAATAGTCTTTTTATTTTTAAAGATTTTTTTATTTATTTACTTAACAGAGAGAGAGAGATCACAGGTAGGCACAGAGTGCCACAGAGAGGCAGGCAGAGAGAGGGGGAAGCAGGCTCCCTGCTGAGCAGAGAGCCCAATGCGGGGCTCCATCCCAGAACCCTGAGATCATGAGATCATGATCTGAGCCAAAGGCAGAGGCTTTAACCCACTGAGCCACCCAGGTGCCCCCAAAATAGTCTATTTTTTAAAACAAAAATGGTTATGCTGAATTTTATGTGTTTTTTTAACCATGATTTTAAAAAAAATGTGAGTCTTCCTTTCTTCCTCATTCCCTAATCTCATTCACCAGCAGCAAAGACCATTGTGTCCATATTTCTAGCCAAACTTGTTTTATTTTCCGAAGGTGATGATTTAAAGGCAAGATGGTGTTCAGAGATTGGTCCTGACTGGAGAAACACAGATTTAAGAGCTCCCATGATGGGTAGGATACTCCCATCATAGAAGTGTGGGAGTGGATGAAGTCTCCAAGGGACCCTGTGCAAAGAAAGCAGGAGAGGCTGGGGAGGAACCAGGGAAACTCATACTGAAGAGGCCAAGAGAGAAGTCAGCCAAAGAGAATGAAAAATGAACAAAGAACTAATATGAAGACAGGAAACTAAGACAGCATTTTAAAAATAAATGCATAAATCGAAACCACAATGAGATACTTAGGATGGCTATTATGAAAGAAAGAAGGAAGGAAGGAAGGAAGGAAGGAAGGAAGGAAGGAAGGAAGGAAGGAAGGAAGGAAGGAAGGAAGGAAGGAAGGAAGGAAAAGACAGATGATAAGCACAAGTGTTGGTGAAGATATGGAGAAAAGCATTGCTGGGAACGCAAAAGGGTGTAGCCACTGTGGAAAACAGTGTGGCAGCTCTAAGTTAAACAGAGTTGCCATATGATGTGTTCCTAGGTATATACTCAGAAGAATTGAAGCAGGGACTTACTTAAGTAGTTACTTATACATCAATATTCATATAGCATTTACTCACAGTAACCAAAACATGGAAGCCTCTTAAAGGTTCTGCTCATCCATGAGTGAGTGGATACACAAAACGTGATACACAGATGCAATGAAACATTCAGTCTTAGAAGAGAGATGTATCCTGATACATGCTAGGACATGGGTGAATGTTGAAAACATTATGTTAAGTAAATAAGCCAGACACCAATGGGCAAACAATGTTATGAATTCACTTGTATAAGGCACCCAGAATAGGCAAATTCATAGAGACAGAATTACCAGATGACAGGTTACCAGGGGCTGGAGGAGAGGGTAAGGGATAATGGGAACTTAGCATTGAATGGGTATATAGTTTCAGTTTGGAAAGATGAAGACGTTCTGGAGATGGGGGGCGGGGAGGGTTGCACAACAGTGTGAATGTACTTAATGCCACAGAATTCTATACTTAGAACGGTTGGATTGGTAAATTTTATGTAGTGTATATTTTACCATAATTTAAAAAAAAATAAATGCATGAAAGGAGCCAGACACAAAAAAGTACACACTGTATGAGTTCACTTATACGAAGTTCAAGAACAAGCAAACCTAATCAGAGGGGGTGGGGAGAGTCGGAGCAGCAACTACCTTAATATACGTGTGTGTGGTTAGGAAATTGGTGGAAAAGAAAAACAAAGTGTACCATTTTAAGGAGTTTGAAAAGGGGACAAATAGGGTAATGTTAGCGAGGAAAGCCTAGAATGAAGCTTTCTTTAGGAAAAGGAAAGTCAAATGTATTTTTAGCTTGAGAACAGATGGAGAGGGAAGGATGACAACACAAGAGAGGGAAGAGACAGATGACATCCGGAGGTGCAACGGGAGAGTGTGAGGAAGGGAGGGGCAGGGGCCATCCTTGGAAAGACACAGGACGCCTCTTCCCCCGTGACTCTGAGACAGAGTGCGAGGATGGGTACGGAACAGCTAAGTGGGGAAGTGGAAGGGAAGCAAACTAAGGAATTCAAAGTTGCCTGGTCTTTACTTCACTGTACCTGACTGGCCCCCCTAAACCTGTGCACCATCAGCATTTCTCTGCAAAGTCTAACCATTCTCTCTGAAACAGAGCTCTGCTACCAGCCACTGCTTGAACAAACATTTCTGTTGATGTTTTCCTTGTCTGAACATATAAGCATTTGATTAGAAGACTTCTAAGGTTTATTCGAGGCACAAGATTTTGTTTCACTATGGATGTGAATTTGAGAATAAATCAGTTGGAAGATATATGTATTTTTAATGTCCTTTGTGTCCTTAATTTAATAAACGCAGCTGAGAAATAGATGCGTTTATGCCAAAATTATATTGGAAATAGAGAACTATCTGCCTTTATAAATTTCCATTTATTTTATTTTATATATTTTTATTAACATATAATGTATTATTTGTTTCAGGGGTATAGGTCTGAGAATCATCAGTCTTACACAACTCACAGCACTCACCATAGTACATATCCTCCCCAATGTCCATCACCCAGCCACCCTACTCCTCCACCCCCCTTTCCTCCTGCAGCCCTTAGTTTGTTTCCTGACATTAAGAGTCTCTTATGGTTTGTCTCTCTTCTAGGTCCCATCTTGTTTCATTTATCCCTCCCTTTCCTCCAAGCTCCCCCTACCCCCGCTCTGCCTCTCAAATTCCTTATATGAGAGAGAGCATATGATAATTGTCTTTCGCTATTGACTTATTTTTTTTAAAGATTTTATTTATTTATTTGACAGAGAAAGAGAGAAAGATCACAAGTAGGCAGAGAGGCAGGCAGAGAGAGAGAGAAGCAGGTTGTTCCCTGCGGAGCAGAGAGTCTGATGTGGGGCTTGATCCCAGGACCCTGAGATCATGACCTGAGCCAAAGGCAGAGGCTTTAATTCACTGAGCCACCCAGGTGCCCCTCGCTATTGACTTGTTTCGCTTAGCATAATACCCTCTAGTTCCATCCACGTTGTTGCAAATGGCAAGATTTCATTTTTTTATGGCTGTGTAGTATTCCATTATATATATATATATATAATCTTCTTTATCCATTCATCTGTTCCATACACCATATTTTCCAAACATTCCATTCCATACACCATATCAATACACCACGTCTTCTTTATCCATTCATCTGTTGATGGACATCTAGGCTCTTTCCATAGTTTGGCTATTGTGGACATTGCTGCTATAAACGTTTGGGTGCACATGCCCCTTCGGATCACTGCATTTGTATCTTTAGGGTAAATACCCAGTAGTGCAATTGCTGGGGGTAACTCTATGTTCAAATTTTTCAGGAACCTCCATACTGTTTTCCAGAGTGGCTGTACTAGCTTGCATTCCCACCAACAGTGTAGGAGGGTTCCCCTTTCACCATATCCTTGCCAACATTTGTCATTTCCTGACTTGCTAATTTTAGCCATTCTGACTGGTGTGAGGTGGTATCTCACTGTGGTTTTGATTTGTATTTCTCTGATGCTGAGTGATGCTGAG
>JAQQSY010007910.1:0-10173 GCA_028646535.1 Procyon lotor | reverse complement strand
AAGCAGAGGGAATGGTAGCGGGAGAAGCAGGCTTCCCGCCGAGCAGGGAGCCCAATGCAGGGTCCCAGGACCCAGGTTCCAGGACCCGAGCCGGAGGCAGACACCTAACGACTGAGTCACCCAGGCACCCCTAAATGGAAACTTCTGTTCACATAAAAATCTGTCTGTGAATGTTTTTATAGCAGCTTTATTTATAATAGCCAAAGGCTGAAAACAATCCAGATGTGCTTCAGTGGATGAATGGTTAAACAAATTGGATATGTCCATTGCATGGAATACTCAACAATAAAAAAAGAACACATTATAGATACATGTTAAATTTGGCATGCTAGGTGATAATACGCTAAGGGGAAAAATTACTAATTTTGCTCAATTAAAAAAAAATTATGTGAAGTGGAAAATAAAAAGCCAAAAAAGTGCATACTGTGTGATTCCACAAAATTATAGAAATGAAGAACCAATTGATAGCTGCCAGGGATAACAGACCCAGTGTGGGTGAGGAGAGTGGGACGAGTTGTCTTATAAAAGGGCAATATGGGGATTCTTGTAGTGATGGAATATTCTGCACAGTGTCAATATCCTGGTTGCAGGGTGTCTGGGTGTCTCAGTCAGTTAAGTGTCAACCCCTGGTTTCAGCTCAGGTTATGATCTCAGCGTCGTGAGACAGAGCGCCACATTGGGCTCCAAACTGAGCATCGAGCCTGCTTAAGATTCTGTCTCTCCCTCTGCCCCTATCCAGCCCACTCTTCCTGAAAGAAAGAAAGAGAGAGAGAGAGAGAGAGAGAGAGAGAGAGAGAGAGAGAAAGAAAGAAAGAAAGAAAGAAAGAAAGAAAGAAAGAAAGAAAGAAAGAAAAAAGAAAGAAAGAAAGAGAGAAAGAAAGGCACCTGGGTGGCTCAGTGGGTTAAAGCCTCTGCCTTCAGCTCAGGTCATGATCTCAGGGTCCTGGGATCGAGCCCCACATCGGGCTCTCTGCTCAGGAGGGAACCTGCTTCCCCCTCTCTCTTTGCCTGTCTCTCTGCTTACTTGGGATCTCTCTTTCTCTGTCAAATAAATAAATAAAATCTTTTAAAAAAGAAAAGAAAAGAAGGAAAGAAAGAATGAGAGAGAGAGAGAGAGGAAGGAAGGAAGGAAGGAAGGAAGGAAGGAAGGAAGGAAGGAAGGAAGGAAGGAAGAAAGAAAGAAAGAGAAAGAAAATCCTGGTTGTGATACTGTACTATAGATTTGGAAGATGTTATCAGTGGAGGAAACTGGGCATATTAGTTAGGGGTCTCCAGAGAAATAGAACTAATAGGATTATAGATATAGATGTCAATGTTGATATAAATGAACATAGATATATAAGAGGAGATTTATTATAGGAATTGGTTCACATGATTATAGAGAAAGTCCCATGAATGTGCATATTTATTTGTATAATCCTGTACATCAGATCTAGGAAACCATTTAGAAGAAAAGACACCAAAATCACAGTAGTCATCTCTAAGTAACAGAATTATGAGCATTCTCTTTCTTTTCTTTTCTTTTTAGCTTCTGGGCATTTTCTCATTTTTGTATAGTGAATACTTATTTTATGTGCAATTTTCAAAGCACATCATATATTTAGGATATTATCTAGACCAACCTTTAATCCATGGCTTAAAAACCTTTGACCAATCTCCAAAAAAGTAGTCATTTCAGTCTTTTATATCACAGAAAACAATATTTCGCAAAGCAGTCCAGGTAGATCTAATTATTAGAAATGAAAGCTATTGAAAGCAAAGGTCTGTACTCCCTGTGCCTTCAGAGGGTTTAAGGACATGGATTTGGTCTGAGCACAGGTCATTTAACTTGGGTCATTCACAGGGGAAAGCGGGAAAGGTACACCACCCCCCCCATGACTCACAAGGGCCACGCACTACTCAAACATTGTCCACAAGAGACACAAACACATGAAAGCAAATAGGTGACACAAATCCATCTCTTCTCTGCATGCCCTCTCACGCTGGACAATTCCTCATTTCCTCAAGTGGTCGGCAGGGAACACACACAGATTTTAAAATATGTAGTTACTATAATCAGTAGACAGAAATGACAGGGTAAAAAAAAATCCATTCACACCAAGACTCCAGATCCCCACTAAATATTTTAATGTCTACCCAACAAAAACTATAGAGGAAACTCCAAAACCTTGACGACACGGTAAAAGGAAATCAGACTTGATGGAGAGTTAACCTTGTTCATAACTGGAAAGACTAAACAAATGTTAGGGTAACACTTTCCGTTCACAGATTTAATGCAACGCTAATTAATGGAGCATTAAGAGTTTTACAAATATAAAATACAAAACAATTGTAAAATGCACCCGAAAAGAAGCAAACAAAAATGCTCGTGTTCTGGGAGGAAAAAAGATAATGTTGCAGAATTTCCCTTTCCTGGATTTAAAAACATTGTGATGTCATAGAGCACAACTCTCGGGCAGCTCAGCTCCCAAATGGAGGGTCTGTTCTGAGTCAGCGCAGTGAAGGAAAACATGGGGGAAGAGGCCAAGGCTGATGGCCATAATGGGTGTCTTGGGAGGATTTGTTTGTGAGACAAGGTAGCTCAAGTAAAAGGAGGCTTATTTTAAGACTATAATAAGTCATTTCACCTCACTGAGGATGGAAACAGAAGAGTAGGACCTCACTGCACAAAAACTATGAATCAATGCAACTCTCTCCAGATCCCAAGAACCCTTCTTAATGCCTCCATGATCCCCTAGCTCTGAGCACTGGCTGGTTTACAGCACCTCCCACCTACCCCCATGGTTCCAGCTCCCGAAGCGGTGGCACCCTTAGAGGATTTGCTTTTCCAGCATTCTGACAAATTCCCTGAATTAAATCCAATGTCCGCGGTGGTTCTGGTTTTCCAGATGGGACCCTGATTACTATATGGCCAGCTCCAGGGCTGAGCTTTGTTTAGTTTTTTGAGCATTTGAGTGCACAAATCACAACTATTTCTCTCATGGGCAGAGATCCATTTCTGGTCCAAAAAACATTGTCTAGGCCATGGCTATTTTGAGCAAATGGTCTGTCCCCCGCAAATGTTCTAATGCAGCTGAGAATAGGACAGCCCAGAAGCTGATAGAGCTGGGGATGGGTGGCCAGTATGGAGGTGAGGAGGGTTGATAATTGAGGCAGGATTACAAAGAGATTTGAGCAGCTGTCCGAACTCAGAAAGAGCAAAATCTGATATCAGAAATCTAGAAAGAAATCGATGGCTGGTAGTCACTGTGGAAACCAACTGGGTCAAACACCAAAGGCAGCTAAAGTTGCAGCTCTCAGGTAGAGAAGTTTGTAGGATAGGATGGAGACAGGCCGGGAGAGGAGAAGCGGACAGTTCAGAAATGTCAGGGGCAGCTCTGCAGAGATCAGCTTACACAGAGGGCTGGATGGTGTCAAGCATAGTCACAGAAAGAGACTTGAGAAGAATTACCATTTGTTTGAGTTTGCCCCCAAAGTGACATATTCCTCAACCTGCCCCTTCTTATTTTCCTATTTTCTTTTATTTCATGATTGATATTTTTGTTTTCTTTATTTTGTTTGAAGAGTTTCTCCGCTTTTAAGCAATGAAGTGATATGTGTTAATATCAATGTAATATATATTAGAATTTATAGATAAATGACAAGAAAAGTATGAAGTTCATCTATAATCCAACTATCCACAGTTAACCGTCCAGACTTTTTTGTCTCCATATTTATACACATATACCTATGGTCATAGGCATATATTTTAGAGGGAGGAGTCTTATAGTACTAGAGTTTTTTTTTAAAAAGTAGACCAATTGGGGGTACCTGGGTGGTGCAGTTGGTTAAGTATCCAACTCTTGGTTTCAGCTCAAGTCATGATCTTGGAGTCATGGGGTCATGGGGTTGTAGGATCAGCCAGAGTTGGGCTGCACACTCAGCAGGGAGTCTGTCTACTTGGGATTCTCTGTCCCTCTGCCCCTCACTGTCCCCCCTTTCTCAAATAAATAAATAAATCTTAAAAAAAAAAAGTAGACAATTGACCAAATTAGTTGCAGAAATAAATTCAAATCTACATAATAATACATGAAAAATTTTTGAAATAAACAAATGAATCCTCTGTTAAGGCACAGAGGAGAAACTGGATATCATTTAAAAGAATATAAATATATTAATATATTACCCCATTTACACTATTTGTCACAGTAACTTCAGAGGAGTTAAACCAAAATCAATTTCATTCAAAGATTAAAATTTCAAAAATTTGTCATAAAACATAGAAGACAACCCAATAATATTCCTCTCCTAAAAGAAAATAAGGTATCAATGTCAGAATATTGAAGCACTCAAGAAAATCACTGCTTGGCAAGGTCAGTGTGGTTTTTATGCTATAAAACACAAAGCCAACTGGGACGCCTGGGTGGTTCAGTCATTTAAGTGTCTGCCTTTGGCTCAGGCCATGATCCCAGGGTCCTGAGATGGAAGCCCCACATCACTGGGGAGCCTGCTTCTCCCTCTGCCTGCAGCTCCCCCGCTTATGCTCTCTCTCTTTCTCTGTCAAAAAAATAAACAAACAAACAAATAAATAATTGCCCTCCCTCAACTGAAAAGAGCTGCCTTGCCCAAGGTTGTGTCCCTTCCTTGAGGGCAGCCACTTCTAATGTCTGGCCAATGATGGGGGAGAGGGGGATAATAAAGGCCAGACTCTGTTGCCTCAAGGAAGCACACCTCTGATAGGACATCTGGTCCCAGGGCTCCCTATGGGAGCCTTTGTGGGCACTGCATTCACTGTCTACTTCTCCCTCTGTCCACACCACCACCAAGAGACACCACGCCTGAGCCAGCCTGAGCTCCCCGTACAGCACCATTCTTTTGGGAAAGCAGCCAGCCCCCTGATGACAAGTCGATTACACTGGGATGGGCAGTGATTCATTTTGACAGGAATGGATATACATTTGGGGTATAAGTTTGCCTTTCCTGCCCTCAGCCCTCAGCCAGCACCACCATCTGAGGGCATGCAGAGTATCTGATCCATCAACATGGAATCCTGGGTGATATTTTTACTGGACCCAGGAACCCATTTCTCTACAGAGTAGATACACCCAGTGGCCCATGACCCTAGAATCCACTCTTCCTATTTCACACGAGGCTATACAGAAGCTGTCAGCTTGACAGTGAGGAAATGGCCTTTTGAAGGTGCAACTGAGCTACCACTCTAAAGGTGATACCTTTCAAGAATGGAGCAACATCTTCCGAGATGTTGATGCAAATCAACAATTATTGTTCAGGCCTCGGTTCTCAGTAGGCATAATACATGGTTTTGGAATTGAAGGGAAGGAAGTAGCAGTGGCTTGGAGCCCTGCTTACCGTCACTCACAGTGACCCACTTGTGGTATTTATGCTTCTTGTCCCAGCAACTCTAAACTCTGTGGGTTTAGAGGTCCTAATGATTGACTAAGAAATGCTTTGCCAATTGTGATGATAAATGGAGCTGAGTGAGGGAACCAAAAATGGGTTACAGAGTAAGGAGATAAGGATCAGTTGCAACCTTCAGACCAGGAGCAGTACCAGGGGTGCTGCTGGTAGCTAGTTTGTCCTACTCACCTTCCTCTTCCCCAGCAAGTGACCAACTGGGGTACTGGAGGAGTTCTTGGACCTTATTCTACAAAGTGAGTGGATCCAGTGCAAAGGGTTTGTTTGCTATAATGGATGCTATGGTGTGCCAATCAGATCCTTCTTTCTGGGTCAAGGCAATCATTCCCTCAGTGGTTAGAAATATTGGTGGCCAATGACTCCAATGAGCATCAGCCAAAGTCACCTTGCCCACATCCAATTGATGTGGTTTTGGAATATAGTTGAAGTTTGCTGAGGTGAGGTCTGGAGCTGACTACCAAGAAGGAATTCTTGAGACATCTTTGGTGTAACAAGGTGGTTTATTAAGGCATGGGGAAGGGACCCATCGGCAGAAAGAGCTGCTACATGGGCGGTTGGGAGGGGTAGTTGATTATATACTTGGGAGTTGGAGGAGGTAAGGAAAAGGGAGCTTTCAAAAGAACTTTCATCTGCTAAAGAGGACCTACAAGATATCAGAGGCCCTGCCATTATCAAGTTAGGTTGTTTTCCCCTCTAGCAAGGTATTAACTTTAAAAGAGTTGGGAGATTCTTGGAAGAATGTCACACAGGTCCATCCAGGAGTGGGGGGGAGGGGGAGGTTGCAGGGTGTCAGCTTATGCTTTGTCCTCAGCTTGCCTTCTGTTCCCTCATCATAATGACTGGTTCATGCCCAGGTATAAAGGCTCAGCCCACTTTGCTCCAAGTCAGGACAGAGTTTCCTATGGGACTGGCTGAGAGGCTTTATTTTGACTATATTGTCATTCAATCCTTCCTTCTACCCAGTTTTATTTTCTTTACTCTTCTACTGGTGTTGAATCCCTGGGTTTCCTCCAGTAAACTTCCTGCATGCAAATCTCCATCTCAGAGTCAGTTTCTGGGTGACTCAGTATGCAACAGTTATGTTAGTTTTGTTTGTTTTTTTAAACAGAAAATACCATCTAACACGCAGGCTTTGTGTGGCTATCATATAAAAATAGATAGATATTTAGAATCCCTGGATGATCTACATCTGAAAAGCTCATTGACCTCACCAGCAACACTCACACTGTTGCTTCTCCTTTTGGAGACTTTGTTTTCCTGGGACCCTGTTGCAGGTGCTGAATACTAGAAGCAGCCAGGAAGCCTTCCAGTTCAGGTTTTGTCTCATGGTCCTTTCTTGTCTTCTTCAGCTCTCTGGTTGTGCTGGGCCATCTTTCTGGAAAGTTTTTTATCCCATCTTTCCAGAAAGTTACTGGTACCGCTAGCTGTCACTTGTCTCCCTCCACTCACAGTCCAATAAGTCCCAGATGCTGAAGGAGTTGTGGGAATCCCTCAGTGTCAGCAGGAGGAGGGGAACTTAAATTCTTCTGGTTACTAATTACCATTTCTTTCATTTGCCCCCATCGACTTTCTCTCATGATCAGAGAGTTAAGTCACTTCCTTACTCCTCTGCATCTTCAAGTTCCTGTGCCCTCTGGGATTTCAACACCCTTTTATAGTAAATCTCTGTATTACACTTACAAATTTTATTATCATTATTATTATTATTATTATTATTATCATGGTTTAAATTTTTTGAATGACAAAGCTATAAAGAAGAACTAAGCTCTTTTCTTCCTCCTTCCTTTCCTTCCTTCCTTTAGTACATTTCTTGTGTACCAACTCTGAGTCATCTCTTAAGTGAAGCCGGGCTATACCTACCCCTATTTAAGGATATTAAATGTGATATTAGGGACACAACCATTCCTTCTTGCAAATTCCCTAGGGGCCAAACTTGGCAGCGGATTGCTGGTCTGGCTGAGTCTTGCAGCACATCCCACTGGAACAACAACCCAGAGCTCATGCCCTTGGATGGAGAACATATTAACAGCATTCTCTTTGTGTAGGAAGGCCTCCAAGTTTTGTAAAGGTCCACTATATTTAGTGTAGTAAAGTGCAATGTCCCCAACCAGTAGATTTCTATCAACCGGTGGGTCTTCAAAGGTCAACTGGACAGGGAGGCTGGAAAACACAACCCAACCCCCTTCCCAGTGGCTCCTTTAAGACATCAAGCCCTCTCAGGTACTTCTGAATCAAGAGCCACATAAAACTGAACCCTCCCCATCCTCACATTGTTGTTGACCTTAGTTCTCAAGCCTGGACACACTTCTCAATCTTTCAACAACCTTCAGGTTTTCTGACCTTGGAACTGTCTCCCATACTTAGCCTTCCCTCTCCCTATTGGGAGAGTTTGGGGTCAGCAGAGGGAACTACTGCTCCTTTTTTAGCACATTATCTGAAAGTACGGTCTTTTCAAATGGAGAAATATGTAGAGAAGATAGACAAAGACTGTGGATTTTAATACATTACTCCACCAGTTTCAGAACCCTTCTTGTTTCTTGCTCAACTTTTACACCTAACCAAAGGCATCATTTCTCTGACTTTAACTTCCAACTTTTTTTTTAAAGATTTTATTTATTTATTTGACAGAGAGAAAGATCACAAGTAGGCAGAGAGGCAGGCAGAGAGAGTGGGGGAAGCAGGCTCCCCGCTGAGCAGAGAGCCCGATGCGGGGCCTCGATCCCAGGACCCTGAGATCATAACCTGAGCTGAAGGCAGAGGCTTTAACCCAATGAGCCACCCAGGTGCCCCTGGTGGCGCCCCTAACTTCCAACTTTTGTTTTGCTCCTGAATCAGAACTTCGGCTCCTTCACACTGGGACAAATCAAAGAAGGCAGAAAGAAGATAAACTGAACCACAGAACCCTGGAATACTCTGAAATTGAAGGCATCAGATTCCCCTGAAGATGGGAATGTGGGGTAGAAAGGAAAGATTGCTTAAAAGCCTTTACAATGACCAGTTATATGCCCAAATTTTCTTTCCAACAGCACAGCCAAGTGACTACCCTTCCATCACCCTAGAAGAGGCCAGGAAGTTTATTCTTTTGAGAGGCTGGGTCAAAGGCTCTAGGCTTGGTTCACCAGGGTTGAAGGGTGCAAGGGTGGAAGATGGGTTGGAGGAGGGGGGCTAATTAATAAAAAGAAATTATGAACTCTGCTCGCCTTGCCCTCCAGCCTCTTTCCCATGATAAGCTCCCAGAAGGCTAGAAGGCAGGTTTATAAATTCCCACGCAAAACATTTCTCCGACTGACCAGCCTAAGAGAAAAGATCTTCGCATAATGACATTTGGAGGTCCCTCCCCGCAAAAAAGAAATGTGAAACTACTATGAAGCCCAAAAGCCAACATGATCTACCCATTCAGAGGGGGCATTTAAGTGTCTATCTCTTTGATATGAATAGACAGCCATTCGTGATAAGTCACTAATGTGAAATATGAACAAAAAGAGTTCAGAGGGAGAGGACAATGTAGGAAATAAAAGAAAACTTCAAACACTAAAATTAATGTCCTTAGAGAGATGAGAGAAAATACTGCATCCATGGAGTATTTAAACAGCAAGGACAAGATGCCGTTTAAAAACAAAACAGAACAAAACCAGGAATGGAGAGAGAGGTCAGAGAACCAGAAAGAGCTTTAAAAAATAACAATATGAAAAAAAAAATAACAATATGAAAGCAGAAATTTAAAAATTCAATAGGAGAGTTAGAAGACAAAGTTAAGAAAATCTCCCAGAAAAAAAATAAAGAATCAAAGAACATTACATCAATTCAAGTGATCCAACAACTGAATCAAGAGTTCTAGAAAGAGAGGTACCTGGGTGGCTCAGTTGATTAAGCGTCTGCCTTCAGCTCAGATCATGATTCCAGGGTCCTGGGATTGAGCCCTACATTGGGCTCCTTGCTCAGTAGGGAGTCTGCTTCTCCCTCTCCCTCTGCCTGCTGCTCCCCCTGCTTGTGGTCACTCTCTCTCTCAGTCTTACAAATAAATAAGTAGTCTTTTAAAAAAATTAAAAGAAGGGTTCTAGAAAGAGTGAAAAGAGAAAATGGAGGGGAGGAGATTAAGAATATACATTTAAAAAATAATATAACAGACCTCAACGTGAGGCAGAAATATCAAAATCCTAGAGGAGAACATAGGCAGTAAACTCTTCGACATTGGCCACAGCAACTTCTTTCAGGACATGTCTCCAAAGGCAAAGGAAACAAAAGTGAAAATGAACTTTTGGGATTTCATCAAGATAAAAAGCCTCCGCACAGCAAAGGAAACAGTCAACAAAACAAACAGGCATCCCACGGAATGGGAGAAGATATTCGCAAATGACACTACAGACAAATGTCTGATATCTAAGATCTATAAAGAACTCCTCAAACTCAACACTCAAAAAACAGATAATCACGTCAAAAAATGGGCAGAAGACATAAACAGACACTTCTCCAAAGAAGACCTACAAATGGCTAACAGACACATGAAAAAATGTTCATCATCATTAGCCATCAGGGAGATTCAAATCAAAACCATACTGAGATACCACCTTACACCAGTTAGAATGGCCAAAATCAACAAGACGGTAAAGAACAAATGTTGGAGAGGATGTGGAGAAAGGGAAACCCTCTTACACTGTTAGTGGGAATGCAAACTGGTACAGTCACTCTGGAAAACAGTATGAGGTTCCTCAAAAAGTTGAAAATAGAGCTACCCTACGACCCAGCAATCGCACTACT
>JAQQSY010007909.1:0-10174 GCA_028646535.1 Procyon lotor | reverse complement strand
GGGATGGTGTAACTGGTGCTAGACATTAAGGAAGGCATTGGGTGTTCTATAAGACTGATGAGCCACTGACCTCTACCTCCGAAACCAATAATATGTTAATTAATTGAATTTAAATTTTAAAAACTTTAATTAAAAAAATAAAATTTTTTAAAAAGATAAGCATTACATCTGACTTCTCAGAAACCACACAAGCAAAAAATATATGTGCTATGGTAAGTGCTGTGAAATGTGTAAGCCTGACGATTCACAGACATGTACCCTGGGGCAAATAATACACTATATGTTAATAAAAATAAATGAATGAATGAAAAATAAATAGAAGAAGAAGAAAAAAAACAAAGAACAGTTGGAAGAAATGAACAGCTTTCAAAATGGTATATTTTAATTCAGTAACATCAATAATTACATTAAATGTAATTGTAAAAGACAAAAGACAAAAGTTGTTAAAATATATGAAAAAGATAAAAAGGGTCGTCGGACCAGATAAAAAAGCATGACACAACTAAATAAAAAAGTAAAACCCAAGTTGATTGTAAAGATTCAGAATAGGGGCGCTTGGGTGGCTCAGTGAGTTTAAAGCCTCTGCCTTCGGCTCAGGTCATGATCTCAGGAACCTGGGATCGAGCCCCACATCGGGCTCTCTGCTCAGCAGGGAGCCTGCTTCCCTGCCTCTCTGCCTACTTGTGATCTCTCTCTCTGTCAAATAAATAAATAAAATCTTTTTTAAATAAATAAATAAATAAATAAATAAATAAATAAAATAAAGATTCAGAATAACCAGACAATTATTCAATAGTCCACCTATGATGATATAAACTTAACTATCAATCGATAAAGATCATTGCATCTCAAAAAATAACTGTTATCAACAATTTTCAATACTGAAAGTAACGAGTACTTTCAACAGATCTAACCTCATGACAGCTACCTCTAGACATAATGCAATGATTTCGCAACAAAGAACTGCCTGTGGTTAATTTTAGACAGCTAAGAATTCTACCCTAAATCACTGAAATTCAAACTAATAGTGAAATAAAGCCTTGCTTATCTTCAATAAACTTTTGTTAATAATTTCAACTAGTTATATTTTTTGAAAAGTTCACTGAAATACTTGAACACTTCACATCACATTAAAATGCCAAAAATAATTAAACAACTTCACAACCGAGTATAAAATCAGAGAAGAAAACAAAAACTACAACTTATAGTGACTTATACTAATAAATATATATTTGATCTTTGTTTCCTGGCACAGAGCTCCTAAATCCCTCAGAATTTCCTAAGTGAAAAGAACAATAAAGTTATCTTTTCTTATTTATAACAACCCCTTTCAACCATACCTGAGTTATGTTAATGCACTTTTTGGAAAGCCCCTAAGTATGAGGGTACCAACCATGGGTTTAGAGGGTTGGAACTTCCCTCCGTATCCCCCAACCTTGAGGGAACAGAGAGAGAGGCCGGCTGGACTTTGAGTCAATCACCAATGGCAATGATTTAATCACCCATGCCTGTATAACAAAGCTTCCATAAAAGCTTCCACAAAATCTGTAAACTACAGGGTTTGGAAAGTTTCTAGGATGGTGGAGATACTGGAAAGGTGACACATTTGGAGAGGGCATGCAAGCTCTGTAGCCCTTCCCCTATATCTTGCCCTATACATCTCTTCCATCTGCTTGTTCCTTAGCTATATCCTTTATAATAAACCAGTTATCTAGTAAATAAATGGTGTCCCTGACTTCTGTGAGCCATTCTAACCAATTTATCCAACCCAAGGAGAGGGTCATGTAAACCTCTGAATAGCCAGTCAGTCATATGCACAAGTAAAGACCTGGACTTGCAGTTGCCATCAAAAAGTGAATCCTGTGAGATGTGCTACTATCTCTGGGCAGATAGTGTCAGAATTGGTTAAACTGAGATACCAGACAGTGTCTGACTAAAAACTGGAGAACTGCTTGGTGTGGGGGAAAACTCCCAAAACATGTGATGACCAGACTGAAGTGTTAAGAGTAGAGAAGACACAGAGATTTTTTTTTCCTTACAATTTTAACAAACTTTGAAAGGAAAACCACAGGTCCACACAGCGTCACTTGGACCAGGCCAAGTCACCAAACCAGGGTTTAATACCTAACTACAGTTTCAAATTCCCCCAGAAATTAAAGTCTTAAACTGTCAACCAGGAATTTTCGGATTAAGCACCAATGAGACAATCACATAAACTATCCCAAAGGAAGATGAGGTAATCCACATAGTAAGACCTCTATCCTTCCCAGCAAGGGAAGATGATCTTGCCTAAAACAATTCTTTCTCTTTTTTGCTAATAATTTTCTTGCCCCACCCTCCTTTCTATAAAAACCTTCCATTTTGGACAATTCCTCAGGAGCACTACTCCATTTACTAGATGGAATGTTGCCCAATTCGTGGATCATTTAATAAAAGCCAATTAAATCCTCAAATTTACTTGGTTGAATGTTGTTTTTTTAACATGATGAAACTAGTACCATTATAGTAGGTACTATTAATTGGGCCATAAGTACTATATCTGTATTTTATTGATAAGAAAACAGAGGCAGGGGCACCTGAGTGGCCCAGTGGGTTAAAGCCTCTGCCTTCAGCCCAGGTCACGACCCCAGGGTTCTGGGATCGAGCCCCACATCAGGCTCTCTGCTCGACAGGGAGCCTGCTTCCCCCTCTCTCTCTGCCTGCCTCTCTGCCTACTTGTCATCTCTCTCTCTGTCAAGTAAGTAAATAAAATTTAAAAAAAAAGAAAAGAGAGGCAGGCTAAAAGCATTAACTTGCCTAAAGCATAAAGGCTGAGGGAAGGATTCAAAATCCAAGTGTGCCTAACTCGGAAGTTCACATTCTAATTTCAAACCTCTGCCAATAATATGTCAACTATGTAAGTTGTAGGTAATGGTGAACATTAAGAATTTTTTTTTTAAATTTTTAGAATACTAAGAATTTTAATGGAATCCAAAATAAATAGAAAGCATACACATCCTTACTCAAAGATCTCTCTTCTTAATGAAGAAATCAGTGTCAATTCTATGTTGCACTTTTCAAAGCATTCTTAATACAAAAATAAAAACATACGTGCAATCTTTCTTTTAGCCAAACACTTTGTTCTATTCGACTGTTTTGTCTTCATTTTCTGCAATCCATTCTCCTCCTTTGGTTCCTGTTGCAAAACAAGAAATACCATCAGGGTGGCTACTATTTAAAAGTAGTACTCTTTCTACCTCTTCAAGAGATCACTGAGCCTCTTACAAAATTAGTGGCTATTTTAAATGTTCACAGAAAACAGCAGAAAGAGATCCTTTATGGTACAAAAAAGAAAACATGCAGATCTGGAATAAAAATTGTAAAAATTAAAATGTATATTATACTGACATTATCTGTCACATAGACACTTGTGTAAAAATTAGCCATCTGCATAATACCAATAAGCATGGACTAAGTTCAGAGAAAGGTTGATTCAAGAATTAAAAAATAAGTAACTATGGGGGGGGGGTGCCTGGATGGTACAGTCAGTTAAGTGTCTGACTCTTGGTTTCAGCTCAGGTCGTGATCTCAGGGTGGTGAGATCGAGCCTCGTGTCAGGCTCTGCACTCAGCGCAGAGTCTGCTTAAGACGGTCTCTCCCTCTCTCTCTCTGCCACTTGCCCCCTACACTCTCTCTCTCTCAAATAAAATCTTTTTTAAAAATGAGTAACTATGTTTAAAGTCAGTGTGTATTCATCTATTTTAAATCAGTACTTAAAAAGCAACAGAACTAAGGAAAACCATGTAACATAATTATCAGAGAATGGGCTAATTTTCTTTATATATAAAGAGCTCTTACAAATCAATAAAAAGACCAGTATTTAACCTCCTCCCATAAGCAAAGGGCATGATAAGATACCCCATAGGGAAAAATACACAAGGGGCTCCTAAGTATATGTGAAGATGCTTGACGTGAATCAAAACAGTTATATACTTTTTTAAACCTGTATTAATAGTAAAAATAAAATGTTTTACAAAACACTTTATGTGGGGAAACAGATACTTTTATACCACTGACAGGATAAAATGGATGCAATATGTTTAGAGGACAAACTGGCAATAGCCTCTACAATCATTAATGTACATAATCTTTGCCCAGCAATACACTTCTAGGAGTTAAATCTACAGATACACTCACACACAAGCACAAAGATGTGTGCACAATGCTCAGAGTAGAATGCTTTGTCATTTTAAAACCTGAATCAATGCTACTGAAAATATGATTTACAGATAAGTGGAAATTAGCACACTGCCTGTAACTACTCTAACCAAATAAACATAGATGAGTGCCTGGGTGCCTCAGTCAGTTAAGTGCCTTTGGCACAGGTCATGAACCCAGAATCCAGCCCCGCATCGGGCTCCCTGCTCATGGGGAGCCTGCTTCTTCCTCTCCCTTTGCCACTCCCCCTGCTTGTACTCTCTCTCTCTCAAATAAATGAAATCTTAATAAAATAAAATAAACATAGAAACTGAGAATAAGCATTTAGAAACTTTTACAGCAATCTGACACTGCCATAACATCCAACCACATGGTAAGTAGACTTCCATGGTGAAAACTGCAGACTAGTCACTTGCAGAAGCACCAGCCATTACAAGTTGAAAACATAAAATGAAGATGTATTTAATACACCTCATGTACCAAACATCACAGTTTAGCTTAACCTACCTTAAACAAGCTCAGAACACTTAAAATAGTCTAAAGTTGGGGAAAATCATCTAACGCAAGTCCTTTTTTATACTTAAGTGTTGACTATCCAATATAATTTACTGAATACTATACTGAAAGTGAAAAACAAAATGTGTTTATGGGTAAAGAATGGTTGTAAATGGACTAGTTGTTTATTCTCATGCTTGTGTGGCTGACTGGAAGCTGTGGCTCAATGCCCAGTATCACAAAATAGTATCATACCATATGCTGCTATCCCAGAAAAAGATCAAAATTCAAAATTCGAAGTTCAGATTCTATTGAACATGTATCACTTCACACCATCATAAACTCAAAAACTCGTAGTCAAGCTATCAAAACTCAGAGATTGTATATAAAACTGTCAAGAAATTAGTAGAAGACTGCAAAGTTATCTGCTTGGAAATGCTAGATGAATATGAGGCAAAGAAGGTAGTCAAGTACTGTATTTCAATGACAACATAGCCCGACATATTCAGGAAACAGATCATGAAATGGAAGAACAATTAGTAAAACAAAGCCAAGAACATTCTTTTCACTGTAGCTTCTTCATGAATGCACAGATATTGGCAACACAGTAATTATTTTAAGAAATGTGTGATTGGGGCGCCTGGGTGGCTCAGTGGGTTATTCCTCTGCCTTTGGCTCAGGTCACGATCTCAGGGTCCTGGGATCAAGCCCCACATCAGGCTCTCTGCTCAGCAGGGAGTCTCTTCCCTCTCTCTCTCTCTGCCTGCCTCTCTGCCTACTCGAGATATCTCTCTCTCTGTCAAATAAATAAATAAAATCTTTAAAAAAAAATGTGTGATTAACCAGATGATACAAAAAATTTTTGTTTCACAGTCAACAAATGTTAACTAAATATTTAACTGTACAAAAACATAAAGGATTAAACTTTTAAGTATCACGTCGCCAGAGGTAACTATGGGAAAAACATCCTAGATTTAAGAAGCTTGTGCCACAGTTAATCAGCACACAGTTTCTATTACTGAAAAAAAATGTCAGCCAAACTAAATACTGTGCATAGTAGAAATTGTAAGTTATGTAAGGCTAAGGCAAATGCATTCAATTCAAGAAAATTCACTTTATTATGTAATATGTAAATGTATCATAAATAACTGTTATTACTTGCCATAACAAGATTTATTAAAGGGGAAAGTTCTGTGGAGAATTCCAAATTATAAAATGAATGCTTAGTGTTTCTAGAACTTCTTAGGACAAGGTAATAAAGTAGAAAGCAAGATTTGCTTATTTTTCTGGTATCTTCAGTATTTTCAATGAACTTAATGCCTCCATGCAAGGAAAGAATGTCTATGACATGTAAGATCAAAGGACAGAAATGAATGTTAGATTATGGGAAAGACAGAGAGTCTACAGTTTGTGATGTTCTTCAATTTTACAATAAACATCAGTGAAATGGGTGGTATTTTAGTGAAATAGGTTGGTATTTTTACATCTGTAAAACATTATCATCCAAAACTTTACGAATTTAACGGAACTTTCCAAATTTTGTATTACTGGGGTGCCTGGGTGGCTCAGTGGGTTAATTCATTTTTCTCTTTAAAAAAAAAGAAAAGAAAAATGAATAACTATGTCTCCAAAGGAAAACAGATTCAAGTAATAATTTAATGATGGTCATTGGAGAAATATAAGATAGTAAATGAAAGAATGAAAAAAATAACAGGATACGGGTGCCTGGGTGGTTCAGTCGTTAAGCGTCTGCCTTCGGCCCAGGTCATGATCCCAGGGTCCTGGGATCGAGCCCCGCATCGGGCTCCCTGCTCAGCAGAAGGCCTACTTCTCCCGCTACCATTCCCTCTGCTTGTGTTCCCTCTCTCACTGTGTTTCTCACTGTCAAATAAATAAAATCTTTAAAAAAAAAAAAATAACAGGATATATTGTAGAGAAAAAAGACAAAATGCAAATAGGCATACTACATTTCACATACAAAAAAAGTAGAATTGAGAAAGCATGTGTTGGCTTAATTTTCCTTTAAAGCAACATAAACAAGAATAAATAAGAAATAAAACTGATTACCAACAGGGATGAGGGCTGTGGAACAGGCAGTACAGAATAAAGAAGCAATATAATTTAAGTATACTTTTCTCTACAGATTTGACTTTTTGACTTTTTCTTTTTACTTTTTTTTTTTTTTTTTTACTTTTTCAATAGAGCAAACATTCTACATATGCAAAAATTAAATCATCAAGGATGGAGAGAAAACTAAAAACCAATGCAAAAAAAATCTGAAAGATAATAACTTTTTTTGATAGTAAATATTAAAGCACCTCAATAACCTTATTAAATATTAATGGTTCTAACAACACACAGTTTAAGGGAAAAAAAGACATAAGTTTGTATAAAAATAGAAAGACCAAATTGCCATACATGAAACCCAATTAAAATATAAAGACATATATTAAAATATCAACATATGGTGCTAGGAAAACCAGATACCTACATGCAAATGAAGAAAGCTGGACCCCTATCTTACATGATATACTAAAGCTAACAAAAAGTGAATTGAAGACCAAAACATAAAAGCTACAATTTTAAATCATATATATAAGAATATAATAAGCACAATAGAAAAAGAACATTTACCATCCAACAATAAAGAGATTTACAATTAATAAATGGGCAAAGAACTTAAGACACTTCTCCAAAATTGATAAATAAATGTCTAACACAAACATAAAAAGATCCAGATCATTAAACACTGGGAAAATGCAAATCAAAACCATGATGAAATACAACTATTACTCAATAGAGTGGCTACAACAACTTTTTTTTAAATGATTTTATTTTTAAGTAATCTCTGTACCCAACTTGGGGATCAAACTCACAACCCCAAGATCAAAAGTTGCATGCTCCACTGAATGAGACAGCCAGGCATCCCTATAACAATCCAGTGATGGGTACTAAGGAAGAAATGTACTGCATGGAGCACTGAGTGTTATAGGTAAACAATGAATCTTGGAACACTACATCAAAAACTAATGACATACTGTGTGGTGACTAACATAAGAAAGAGAAAGAAAGAAAAGAGGAAGGAAGGAAGGGAAAAGAAAAGGAAAGAAAGAAAGAGAAAGAAAGAAAAAGACGTTTAGAAGAAAAAAAACAAAAAACAAAAAACATGCGGTGCCTAGGTCAGGCGTCTGTCTTCAGCTCAGGTCATGATCCCAGGGCACTGGGATCAAACCCCACCAGGCTCTCTGCTCAGCAGGAAGGCTATTTCTCCCTCTCCGTGTGCCTGCCACTTCCCCTGCTTGTGTGTGCACTCTCACTCTCTCTCTGTGTCAAATAAATAAATAAAATCTTAAAAAAAAGAAAATACAGAGAATAACAAGTGTTGCCAAGGATGTGGAGAAAGTGGAATCCTAGTACATTATGGTGGAAGTATAAAATGGTATTAGCAACTGTTTAAAAAACAACAACAAGGGGCACCTGAGTGACTCAGTGGGTTAAAGCCTCTGCCTTCGGCTAAGGTCATGATCTCAGGGTCCTGGGATTGGCCCCGCATTGGGCTCTCTGCTCGGCGGGGAGCCTGCTTCCCTCTCTCTCTCTGTCTGCCTCTCTGTCTACTTGTCATCTCTCTCTGTCAAATAAATAAATAAAATCTTTAAAATTTAAAAAACAACAACAACAACAACAAAAAAGAGAATGAATTACTAATACATGCAGCAACATGGATGAACCTTGGAAACATATGTTAAGTGAAAAAAGCCAGTCACAAAAGACCAAACATAGTATGATTCCATTTATGTGACATGCCCAGAATGGGCAAACCCAAAGAGACAGAAGTAGATCAGTGGTTTGCCTAGGGCTGGAGAGTGACTGCTAATGGGAACAGGTTTCTTTTTCTGTTATTGAAAATACTATAAAATTGATAATGGTGATAGTTGCACAACTATGAATATACTAAAAACCACTGAATTACATTTTAAATTAGTGAATTATATAATATGTGAATCATATCTCAATAAAGTTGTTGTATCAAAACAAAAAAGAACAGTGACTCCAGAGTCAGGATGGATAGTGGAGGTTTGAGGGTAGCAGAGGGGAAATAAAATAGTCTCTGGGAGAGTAGAAGAATAAACTGACTATGGAAACATGACGATTGCTGGGCAGTACTGAGGGGCCACTTGAGGTTTGTGGTCTTAAATATACTGTGAGCTCATCAGCACTGTTGTGCTGCTTGTAGCACAATAAATAGGTAAAAAGTTGGATTTAACCAAAATTGGGTTTTGCCAAGGAGTACAATAAAATTAGAAATGAGTCGAGAGAATATTCAAGAGAATTGTTAATATGCTAACTGTGGGGGCACCTGGGTGACTCAGTGGGTTAAAGCCTCTGCCTTCGGCTCAGGTCATGATCTCAGGGTCCTGGGATCGAGCCCCACATCGGGCTCTCTGCTCAGCGGGGAACCTGCTTCCCCCTCTCTCTCTGCCTGCCTCTCTGCCTACTTGTGATCTCTCTCTCTCTGTCAAATAAAATCTTTAAAAAAAAATATATATATATATGCTAACTGTGAAATCTAGGTTAGGTAAAAAGTGAGGCCATGACAGGGTAATGGACAATGAAAAGGTGATAGTCTAGAATTGGACTTCCCAGTGGGGCTGAAGGATTATTGGAGTCAGGATATTACAGGGAGTGACTTGGAAAAGATAGGTGGTGGTGATCAGAGAATGGGACATCTGAAAATGAGATCTTGGAAGTGGCACAGTTATTACTGACAGGCTCAACCAGAACCAGGGTTGAGGAACCAGGGTTCTTCATTGGAACTGGAGAACACAAAATGAATTGGCTTTCTTTTCTGAAGGATCGCACATAACTGGAACCATCTGAGATGCAGAGGACAGAGGTTAATTCATTACATACAATGGATGTCTTGGGCATCAGGCCTACTTCTCTCTCAGAACCCCACTGGAGAAAGGCTGAGATGGTATGACCCATGGGAGTTGATAGTCAAAATGTCAAGGAACTGAGAGGCCAGCATATTGGACAGACCATACCCTAGGCTGAACCTACGAAAACTGCAACTTCATATGCTTCAGTCTAATATGTAGATATTAAAGTCACCAAGAATGATGGCAGGAGTCGTGAAGAGATAAGATAGTAAGTGATATGTGAAAAGGAAGTGGGGTGGCTGGTGGGGTGGCAAGAAGACAGGCAAAATCTTTTAAAATTCTGAAAGAAAAAGGTTATCATCAACCTAAATTTCTATACCCAGCAAAATCTTTCAAAAATGAGGGCTACTAAATGTAATAAAGTATCTCAGATTAGATCCACGAATACTAAAAAAGGGGGAGGACAGTAGTAGAAAAACTGGTGAAATCTGAATGAAGTCTGGAGTTTAGTTGATAGCTGTCTACCAAAGGGGTACCTAGGTGGCTCAGTCAGTTGGGAGACAACTCTTGCTCTCAGCTTGGGTCTTGATCTCAGGGTCGTG
>JAQQSY010007908.1:0-10174 GCA_028646535.1 Procyon lotor | reverse complement strand
TGATGGATGGTGGATGGATGGTGATGGATGGTGGATGGATGGATGATGATGGATGGTGATGGATGGATGGTGGATGGATGGTGGATGGATGGTGATGGATGGATGGTTGGATGGATGGTGATGGATGGTGATGGATGGATGATGGATGGATGGTGGATGGATGGTGATGGATGGTGGATGGATGGATGATGATGGA
This sequence comes from Procyon lotor, assembly GCA_028646535.1. Classification (NCBI taxonomy): domain Eukaryota; kingdom Metazoa; phylum Chordata; class Mammalia; order Carnivora; family Procyonidae; genus Procyon; species Procyon lotor. Next base: position 9,978 of record JAQQSY010007908.1, on the reverse strand, counting down.
TGATGGATGATGGATGGATGGTGGATGGATGGATGGTTGGATGGACGGATGGTTTGATGGATGGATGATGGATGGATGGTGATGGATGGATGGTGATGGATGATGGATGGATGATGGATGGATGGTGGATGGACGGATGGTTTGATGGATTGATGATGGATGGATGGTGATGGATGGATGGTGATGGATGATGGATGGATGATGGATGATGGATGGATGGTGGATGGACGGATGGTTTGATGGATGGATGATGGATGGATGGTGATGATGGATGGTGATGGATGATGGATGGATGATGGATGATGGATGGATGGTGGATGGACGGATGGTTTGATGGATGAATGATGGATGGATGGTGATGGATGATGGATGGGTGGGAAGAGGGATACCTGTCAAAGGGCATAAGGGAATCCAGGCCCGGGGTGGGGCCCTGTAATGCTACCCATCAACCCCACCCTAGCCTGGACACTGCACACTCAGGCTGAGAGGATCCAGGTGTGTGGGGTTGGTCCTGGGCTTCTGGGCATGTGATACCTGGGAGGGAGGAATGACCAGGCAGGAGCAAGGACACTGGGACCTGGGAGGGTTCAGAGCCACTCCTTTCACCTCGCTGACTTTCCCGTCATCTATGAGGAGCGGGTCAGGATTTAGTGGCTCTCACTCCATGGGGCCTGGCACCTTGCCCTTCCCTTCCTCAAGTCGGGGCTCATGCTGGCCCCCTGGCCGCCCCTGAAGCACTCCTCTCAATCAGTCCTGCCCATGGGACCCTTCCCCCTGGTGCACAGTGGGCGCTGCCCCTCCAGAGCCCCAGGCTGGCTCTGGCTGCCTTTTCCCTGGGGCTGCTAGAAGGACCCTGGCCCGGCCTTGGGATTGAATCCCCCAGCAGGAGCCTTCGCCCAGCACACCCCACCGGTGAGGCCTTGAGGGAATGCCGTGTCCAGCCCCCAGGCCATGCTGAGCACCACACAGAGACAAGAATCCTGAGCCAGAGGGCTCCCTGCCCGCCTCCCCGCTCGGCTCCCTGCTCTCAGCACCACGGACAGCTCTGCGCATCCCCAGCTCCGGCCTCTTGCTGGACGGCCTCCCTGGGGCCGTCATCTCCGAAGGGGCAAAGCCCTCCTCTGTCCCCAACCACATATGTTTCCAGCCAGACTCCTTATAGACACTGTTGCTGGTCCCGGAAGGCCACATAGGTGCTAGCTGATGGGCAGGACAGAGGGGAGAGGGTGGCCGGGAGGCCCCGATTTCTTCTAAGCATCACAGTTTAAAGACCCCAAAATGTTTTCCTCAGAGGAGAGGAGTGGGCAGTAGCAGAGGAAGGAAGGCCGCCCCTCCCCACGACACGGACGCTCCGCCGGGGCTCTGGGACCGAGTCACGGACAAGCCGAGCTGCCCCAGGACCGGGGCTGCTGCTCCAGCACGTTCCTCTGAACCCCTTGCCTTGGGAGTCCCAGAGCTGGGTGTCTTTGCAGAGCCAACCTGAGCGGGGCTCGGGCCTGCTCCGACCTTCAAGAGCACCCCTGCAAGCTGGTCTTGCCCTCGGCACTCTGCAGGATCTTTTTAGACAGCATATTGATCCGCCGCTGGCCTGACTCCACAATTTCACAGCCCAGTGTCTCTGCCCCCTCCCCCACCCTGCCTGCCTCTCTGCTAAGTAGTTAATTATCTAGAAACAGGCCCCAGAGGAGGCTCCCGCTCCGTGAAAGAATGCAGCGTGAGGGATCTTGTCCCGAGCGAGGGACCGGGTGCTTGTGCGGCAGGGCGGTGACGCGTGCCCTGCTGGCCGGTGCGTCTCTCCTCTCGCTTTCTCCGCCGCTAAGCGGGGTAGCAGCGGTCCCCGCCTCACGGGTTTCGGGGATGGTGGGAGCCTGCCAGCCGCACACGTGGGACCCGGCTCTGGGTCTGGCAGCTGCCGAATTGGGCCACTGCTAAGTGACCTCTAAATTATTCTTCTTACTCAAGGGAAGGGTCCCTGTGCCGACAGGCAAGGGGCTGGACCTGGGGTCGCAAGTCAAGTGCCTTGGGAGTCCGGGCCTGGAGCTCACGGGCTGGGCCAAGGGTGACACAGACACAGGGTGCGCTCCTCAGCCCCGGGGGCCCTACCGCCTGCCCCAGGGGCCGCGGAGCGACCCAGCAGCTTCGTGCTCCCCTCAGGGGCCGAGGATCCCTGGCGCTCCGTCCAGGTGGCCTTAACCAGGACCCAGACAACAGGGCTCTGGACGCAGGCCTGCCCCTTGAGCTGGCGGGTGCGTCAAGCCCTCTGGCAGAGGCCGCTGAGCAGGCTTCAGGAGAAGGAGCGAGTCCAGCTCCGTGCGAAGAATTGCACCCTGAAGGCTGTCGGCACAGAAAAGCCCTTTGTCCCAGCCAGCTGACTGCTGCTGGATTCCCAGCCTGAGCCTTCAGGACCCAGGCAGCGCTCCTGGGGGGAGGGGGCCCCACGGGAGGGGCAGGCGGGTGGGCCGCAGGCTGGATGGCTCCCCGGGCCGAGGGCAAGCAGGCCCAGTGGGAGACCCCGTGACCCTTTGGGGAGAAGGCTCCGTCCTCTTTTTTTTTTTTTTTTTTTTTAAGATTTTATTATTTGACAGAGAGAAACACAGCGAGAGAGGGGACACAAGCAGAGGGAATGGTAGCGGGAGAAGCAGGCTTCCTGCTGAGCAGGGAGCCCAATGCGGGGCTCGATCCCAGGACCCTGGGATCATGACCTGAGCTGAAGGCAGTCACTTAACGACTGAGCCACCCAGGTGTCCCAAGGCTCCGTCCTCTTCTCTCCCCCACACCTCCGGGTCCGCTTGCCCTCTCTCGGCCCCCAGCCTTGGCCCAGGGCAGAGAAGAGACTTCTGTGGCTCCAGATGGAGCTCTGCCAGGCCGTGAGACCCCCAAGGCCCGGCCCCTTCTGGGCCGATGGAAATATCCACATCAGGGCACAGAGAGGCCCTGATCCTGAGCCAACACCGATGTCCCCAGGCCATGTGTGGGACTTCCCTGCTCAGAGCTGAGCACCGTGTGAGTTCCGGGGCTCGCCCAACTCTGTTGATCCACAGGGGGCCCCAAATTGCTGGTTGTGAGTATCCTTCTCCCCACCGGACCCTGACACCATCGAGGGGACATCCTGGAGGAGGCCCGGGCAGGCCACAGGTGCCTCCTGCCCGGGCCGGGCCACAAGGCCCACTGAGCAGCTCAGGGACCTCCAAGGGAGGGAGGAGCACCTCCTAAAGTTGAAAACTGGGACTCGAGCCACAAAAACTGGCTCCATCTGCCAGGAGAGGGGAGAGGAGGCCTAGTTCACTCTCCCGTTGGCCCTTGGGGATGGGAAGAGGGCTCTGCTCCCTGCAGATCTAGGGACAGGCTAAGGCCCCTCCCAGCTTGTCACTTCCGCTCCTGGGCATGTGCCCTGGGTCCCCACTTTTTGGAGAAGCATGTGTGAGCCATGGGACCCCGACTCAGACCGAGGCCCAGGCCTGATCCTGCCCCTGCTGGCAGAGAGCCTAGGCAAGCCCTTTCCCCAGCTCGGCCTCCCACCCAGAAAAGGGGCTGCTGCCCCTCACTTCCCAGGCTTTGAGAGCAGGGATGGGCTAACCAAGCAGAGTTGGCCTTGGTCGCTCCTTGGCCAGGTGATTGGATTTTCAAATCAGCACATTCCCTCTGGAAGCACAGCCAAGGCAGGGGGGCAGGGCCCTGTCCTCTGCATCCTGGCCTTGTCCCCCAAGCGGCACTGGGCGCCTGGGAAGTCTCAGACAGCTCAGGCATTGGCGACAAACCAGGACGCTGGCCCCCTGCCCCCGTGGAGGCTGTGGGCCCCCCCTCCGTGTGGGAACCCCCCAATGTACCACCTCCTACAGGGGCTCTGGAGCTCTGCGGGGGGTGGGGGCGGACGTGGGACCTGGCACCCCTGGGTCCTCGGGTGCTTTGGGAAAGAGCCCCGGGGAGCAGGGAGAGAGCCCCGAGGGCCACGGCCGGCAGGGTGGTGAGGTCAAGGCCAACCCCGGGGAGCAGGGGGAGAGCCCGAGGGCAGGGTAGTGAGGTCAAGCCCATGTCAGGCACAGAGCTTACATTAAAAAAAAAAAAGTATCAAATCAAGGCCTTGTACGCCTTGGACTGACACAACGTTACATGTGAATTCTAGCTCAGAAAAGCTAGAAACATAAGTAAAGAATAAAATGTTGGAAAAAAATAAAAAAGGAGGCGTGCTCTGGGTGGCAGCGTCCCCAGACCAGGTCCTGGGGCCCCACGGGACCCCGAGGCCCAGCCCCTCCCTCAGTCCCTTTCTGGAAGAGATGCCGGGAGTCCCGCCCCCCCACCCCCGGGAGCCCGGAGCGGGACTGCTGAAGACACCCCTGCAGGGAAACAGAGCTATTGATCAGGTCCTTACTGATTGGCGTATTGATTAGGACCCGGCTGGACACATCCCTGAGCCGGGCACAGGTGCCCGTCGCTGTGCCAAGCGGCCAGGGGCTCCCCTCCACCTGCCTTCGTGTTTCGAAGCTCATTGGTACATTTGGGGAGCGGGGGAGGGAAGGAGAGGGAGGCATACTCTTGATTTCCGGCACGTTCTACATTCGGCAGAGCGTCTGGGGCCACACGGTTGCTCTGTTGCTGCCTGATGACCAAGCCGAGGTCATCTGACCGCCTCCAGCATCACGGCGACTCGATGCCCGAAGGCCCCCACCCGGCCCCCCGCCCCCCGTTCTCCTGAGCTGTGCCCAGAGCTGCTGGCTCAGGAGAGCTCGTCAAACCAGCTCTGCTCCCTGTTGGCAAAGACCTGTCTGCAAACAGCGCCTCGTGGCTCCAAATCCCAAGAGACAGGAGCCAGCGCCGCCTCAGCGACCTAGGCGAGGCTGCGGCTCATGAATATTCATGGCCTCTTCCTAATTAGCGTGAATTAAGCCAACCAAACTCCTGAGCTTCGGGGCGGGCTCCAGTCCGTCTGACCCTCAGCCCCTCCCCAGTCTCTCCACCTCCTTGCGGGTGACAGTCGGGGACCTCCCTCTGCGCCCGGTGGGGTCACCCGCACTTGGGCTGCCCCCATGCCAGCACCCCGCTCCGGGCCACTGTCTGTCTCCAAAGCACTTGGCACGTCCCTGGCCTGTTCTCAGGGAGACCCTGGCCCTGCTCCCAGTCCTGGGTAGAGAAAATTACCCTGCGGTCCGTTTGCAGAGTTTTCTAGGCATCCGAGACGGATCTGGCTACGGCAGCTGTGGAGGGCGGCGTGGGCCCCTTCCTGGGCTCGGCTCATCTGGGTTGGCGTTTCCAGCGCTGAGGAGCCGGTGTCTCTCCGGCGGGGCCACCAGCGCAGAGCTCAGTGCGGACGCGCAGGCCGTGGCTCCTTATTCTCAGCACCGCCCGTGTTGGCCCGAGAAGGGGGCTGTTCCTGCCCTTCTCCCCGGAGCCCAGCCGCCCACTCTGCCGCCGCACGGGGACGGCTCTGGGCGGACAGGAGGGATGGAGCCTGGAAGCCTGGCTCATCGCAGCCTGGGTGCTCCCCACCTGTGTGCGGGCGTCCCCGGAGTGTCTGCGCTTGGGTTCCCCGTGCGGCCCCTGGCCCCCGTGTGGGGCGGGCGGTGAGCCGAGCAGCTGCAGCTCCCGGAGCAGAGCCCCCGGGGGGCCTGTGGGGTGTCAGGACACGGCACCATGGGGGGGGGGACCTCTGTTGGTCACGCGCGCCCTAACCCTACCCTGTGGGAACTCAGAGAGGCCTGAGACCAACCCTACCCTGTGGCAGCCTGATGTCCACTTGAAGGCTCAGGTGGCCCCCAGGGGCCAGGTGGTCCCTCCTCCAGCCCGTCCCCCGCTATCTCAGCAAGTGGGCGTGGGCCGAGGGGGCAGGCCGGCCTCGGCTGCCCCCCAGAATCAGCCCGGGGTCCTGGACCTCCAGAGCACAGAGACCCCTGCATCCCCTGTCTGCCCCGCGCCTGGCCACTCTCCCTGTGTGGGCAGCTCCAGCGGTTTGGGGGGCATCCCCCTGAGTCCTTCCCCCAAAGGCATCCCGCCGGCTGCGTGGGGGGCCGCTGCCGACCGAGCCACCTCCCGCCCCGCCTGGGCTCACCGCAGCCGCTGGCCGTGCCTGTGAGGGTCTGCCCGGGGGCGCATGGGCTCCGGCCCTCTGCCTTCCCGCCGGTTAGCTGCGACGCCCCCTCTGCCCACGGAGAGCCGTCTCCTGCCCCCTCCAGAGACTCCGAGGGCTGAGCTCGAGCGGCTAGGGCGTGTGGGCCCTTGTCCCCCAGCTCAGGGTCTGGGGGACACTCCACTAGCCCGGGACGAGAGAATTTAATGGGATTTCTATGCCCGGGGCTGTCCTAGCTGGATGAAGCCTCCAGGGAGGAGAGACCTGTCCCCAGGCAGGGCCGTGCCCCTCGGCCTGGCCACCCCCAGCTCCCCGCTGGCCCGGAGCGAGTGCCCAGGCAAGGGCATAGGGTCACGGCGGCCCCTGGGCTCAGGACGCAAACCGGGAGGCTGGGCAGAGCGCACAGCTCCACGGGCCCAGACACGCCTGCTGTTCTCCCCAGGTCGCCTCACCCATAGCCCTCACCTTCCTGGCTTCTCAGGAACAGACTGAGCCGGCACTGACCCCTCTGCCCGGCCCAGCTCGGACAGACCGGAGGGAAAGGCCCGCTCCTGAGCCTCGGCCCCCAGACCACTCGGGGGTCGGAGGGGCGCCCCGGGGACCTAGATGTAAAGACGATGCCCAGGGTGGTCCCGGGCGGACGGTGACCCCGTCCTCACTGGTCCCTGAAAGGCAGGCTTGTCTCCGTCGCCACGAGACTGGAGGTGTGGGGCCCCCATGCTGCCCGCTGAGGGGTCTCGGTGCCGGCCCTGGTGCTCTTCCCGTCGCGTGAGCCAAGGACACGTGGCACGCAGGGGGACCAAGTGACCGAGCAAACACGTTTCTGGATCCCGGCTAAAGAAAGCTGCTTCCTCGGCCCCTTTTTCCTGCTTGACTTCTCGAAGCCCTCACTCTGTGGGTCCTTGGCCAGGGGCGGGGGCTCTGGGGGCTGCGATCCTGCGGAGACACCCCCAGGTCGAAGGCACACGGCCCAGGGCCACCAGCCGCCCAGCCAGGACCCTGGCCCCGTCTGCCTTTCCTTTTCCTGGGAAAACCCTTCTCCCGCTGGCCTCAGGCCTGATGTCGGGCCCCCCCAGGGGCTGCTCTCTGTCTCTGCTCCCGGGGGGTTTGCTCAAAGGCTGCAGTCATGACCGAGGAGCGGCCTCTCGTCCCCACGCAGGCCCTGGCCGTGACCTCCGCATGTCTCCTTTCTCCTCTGCCCTGACACATCATCTTTTAAGTCCTCGGATTTCTCAAGAGGCCTGAGTGGGCAAGGTCACCCGAGGGCACCTCCGCCTGGCAGGGCCTGGGCAGCGGGAGCCTCACCGTGGCTGGCGAGGGGGCCCTTCCTTGCCCAAAGGTGGGGTCCCCCGAGGTTCTGAGTGTCAGGAGGGCTGGGGTGACCTCCCGGGCAGAGTCGGATGGGCCGGCAGTGGGCGCCGGGCTGGGATGGGTCCGGCTCTGGTCCCAGCCCTCATGGCCTCTTCTGCCAGCTTCTCCCTGTCACCCCGCCCTTCCAGAACACCCAGGGTCCCACTGCCCGAAATTGCACGCTCGGAGGGCCGCCTCTGCCGGGCAGAAAGGATGGCCAGGAGGGGCTGGCCGAGGGCACAGCGCAGGGGCTGACGGTAGGCAGGCCGGGGCAGGGGGTCCACCGCGGACCCTCACGGCGTCTCGAGCCTCTGGCCTCCAGGTCCCCCTGGAGCCTACAGTGCACTTCCTGGGCCCCAGAGAAGAGCCAGACCCCACCGTCCACCACAACCTGCGGGTCGCAGCCCCCAGAGCCTATGGGCTCCCCGGCCCTCGAGCGCACCAGGCCCTCCCTGCCTCCCCCCAGACCTCCAGGCCTGGGGGTCAGGCCTCCCCAGCCAAGTGCTTGCTTACGGGACACCGCCCTCCCCACAGAGGACAGCAGCAAGGGACACCGGCCACTCAAAACAGCGTGGCAGGTGGGCTGTGGGCCCAAGGCACACACCCACGGGCAGCCCCGCAGGAGACAGCAGGCTGAGCCAGGGTAGTGTCCCTGCTCGTGGTCCCCAGTGGGCGAGGCCACGGGGGTGGCGAGACCCCTCCCCTCACAGAATCTCCCCAGTGTCACGGCCCCAGCAGGACGGCCGTCGGCTCCCCGCGCATCTACCGGGGTCCCTGGGACATGTCACAGAGCTGTGCCTGGGAGGACCCCTCCCCCCACCATCCGGGACGAGCTGGCCAGAGCCGCGAGGGAGCAAGTCGGCCCCGTGGGACCAGCGCTCAGCAGGGACCTCATGGGCCCGGCAGAGAGGCCGCCCAGTGGGCCCAGACACGGGGGCCTCAGAGGCCCAGGGAGGCCGAGCCCCAAGCAGTCCCTGCGGGGGAGGACGGGGAGCACTCCGGATTCGGCGCTTGGCCAGGCGGACCTCGGGGCCCCCTCTGGGCCTGGCGGGCAGAGGCTGCGTGCGGGGAGCCCGGCTGGAGCCCCCGGCGGCTTCCGCTCAGCTGGTCTCAGTGAGCAGTCGCCGGGAGCCTCGTGCGGACCCGGGTCAATGAACAGCGTGTGTGAGGCTGTCTCGGTGTCCCGGGAGCTCTCGCGTCCCTCCCCCAGCTCCTGCGTGACCCCTCTCCTCAGACACTCATGCCTCCTTTCCGACCTCACCCGAGACCCTCCGGGGCCCATCCTCCGGCCCACGGCCCTGCGGGTTCCCGCGCTGGCCTGCCCGGGCTTCCCCGGGAGCTCACGCAGGAGGGTGGGGGGCAGAGCGGTGCACGGAGAAGGGGCCCGGCCGGCGAGCTTGGGCGCTGAGCCGCGCGCCTGCTGGAAGCCACCGGGTCTCCTGACGCATGCCCGTGAGCTCACTCGTTCCGGACAGCCTGAAAACAGGGAAACTGAGGAAGAGGGGGGAATCTTCCCACGTAGCCATACGAGGGGACTGCGCTGCCCGGCAACACCCACACCCCCTCCTGGGGAAATGGAAGCGGCCCCAGGACGGGCTGGCCAGCGGGAGCCCCTTGAGGGGGGCACGGGGCAGGCCGGGCTCTTCCCTCGCCTCGGCACCTGGCACCCGGAGCCCCGCCGTGGGGCTGGCTTCCCTGCGCAGGCTGGGCGGCACCGTCCTCCTCCTGGGCAGAGGGGCCTCCCTGCAGCAGCCCGTCTCCTGTCTTCTGGCGTCCCTCTCAAGGCCAGGCGCTCCGGTGACCCCGCGTCTGCCTTGGAGCTCCCCAGGCCGTCGTGGGCAGGCCGACTGCGGGCCGGGGCGCAGATGGCGGCAAGGGCCGGCCCGGGCCTGACGGGCACGGCCCTGCTCCGGGCCCTGGGCTTCCCCACGCCCGGCATGCCCACCACGCCCGACGCCACCGGCAGAAGGGCTCCTGGGGACACCCGATGTCCTTTCCCGGGCGATGCGTGACTCGGGTTACTGGGACACACGTGGGCCCTACGTTTAGGCTTCTGATCATAAAACCATTATTTCTGATGCAAGCTTAGCTTGAGTTTGGCTGGATACAGATGGCGGCCACCTGTCCTTCCACGACCCCGGCCCGCTCCAGCCTCTCCGATCTTCCTCCCTCCCGTGGCCGCACCTCTGTCCCACGCGCCTTCTGGGCAGCACTGGCAGGTGCGCGGGGACACAGGGGCCACCTGCTGCCCGCAGACATCTAGGGCTGGGGAGCTCGGGGCTCTGACCTGGGAGTCCCCGCTTGCGGAAGGGCCCGGAGGGAGGGGGAGGCTGACCTCGGAGCCGACCCTTCTGCTCGCCAGCCGCCAGCCGGGGAGACCGGAGCGACAGGCCACCTGTACCCGGGACGGATGCCCCACAGTGACGGCCGGGCAGGGGGAGCAGCAAAGACTAGGCGCCGGCCCCACAGGGAAGGCTCCGAGGGGGGCCAGGCCCACTCACCTCCGGCCCAGCCCACTCACCTCCAGACCGGCCCACTCACCTCCAGACCGGCCCACTCACCTCCAG
>JAQQSY010007907.1:0-10174 GCA_028646535.1 Procyon lotor | reverse complement strand
AGTTGTTTGTCTCTCTTTATCTCAGCTTCTTTATTCTCCATCATTTGGTCTTCTATATCGCTGATTCTTTCTTCTATCTTGTTTATTCTAGCAGTGAGAGACTCCATTTTTAATTGTACCTCGTTAATAGCTTTTTCAACTTCGACTTGGTTAGATTTTATTTCTTTTATTTCTCCAGAAATGGATTTTATTTCTCCCAAAAGAGTTTCTCTAATATTTTCTATCCTTTTTTCGAGCCCTGCTATCATCTTGATAACTGTCATTTTGAACTCTATTTCTGCCATATTACTAATGTCCGCATTGACTAGGTCTCTAGCCATCGGTACTGTCTCTTCTTTTTTTTGTGGTGAGTTTTTCCGCCTCGTCATTTTTTCAAGGTAAGAGTAGATGGGTGAGAGAGAGAGATTCTCTGGAGTTCTGCAGTTTTCACTGATTGATTAACTAGGTGTTGGCTGGATAGTCTCGCTGATCTTCTGGGGGAGGGGCCCGTTGCCGTGGTTCTCAAATGTCTTTGCCTGAGGCGGAACTGTACCGCCCTTGCCAGTGGTTGGGCCAAGCACTTTGCTCAGGTCCGCTCTCTGGAGTCTTTGTTCCCTGAGAGCTTTCTGTACTGCCCTGGAGGCCGGGAATGAAAATGGCGGCCTCCCAGTCTCTGGCCCAGAGGAGCCGAGTGCTGGGCGCCCCGATCCTCCACCCACCGTCAGAGGAAAGCCCTAATCACTCCCGTCTCCCTTGTCCGCTGTCCGTGCTCTGTGCTCAGCTGGCCCGTGGTGGAGCACCTCTATCTGTGGTGCGCAGCCTCTTCTCGATTCCCCTAACCAGCAGATTCCTGCTGCGCGCTCTCGCACCGCTCCTCCCGGTGGAGGAAGGAGGGGGTGTCTCCGGAGCTGCCTCCTGCGGGGTCCCTGCTTGAGGTACGGCAGCCCTATATGGACTATATGTCTCAGTTCCTATAGTCCAATGTAGGCCTATGCGGCGTTGTGCGGCTCCTTCTCTGCCACCAGCTTCTCCGCCCGGTACCTGGGAGCTCTGCCGCACTCGGGATCCCCTGGTCCCCTGGTGACCCCACGGGTCCCAAAACCACACTGTTCCCGCGAGGGCTGAACCCCCGGTTAGTCTCCGGAGCGATGTTCCTCAGCGGAGCGGACTAGAAGTTCCGGATTTTGTGCTCTGCGGCTCTGTGGCTGCTGGGAGCCGGCCCCCCCCGGGGGTCTCTCTTCCCGTTGCTTTAAATTCACCTTTTCCGCATGTCCTACCTCCTGAAAGTGGTCGATTTTCTGCTCCTAGAATTGCTGTTCTTATTCTCTTCTCTCTGATATTTTGTTTACCAGCTTTTAGAGTGATTTCCTCTTTTTTAACTGGACTTCTGATTCCCAGGGCTCTCTGTGCCTCCTACACCTCCGCCATCTTGCCTCTTCTCTTCATTTCTTTTCTTAATCAGAAAGTGAATCCCCATGTAATAAGAAAGCTTGCCATTCTTCTCTCACATTTCCAAGTTACTTTCTCTGTGGTGCTGAGTAAGTGGAGAGGCCTTCAAAGAAGCATCGATCTTTATAACCAATTTCAACTTTTAAGCAACACAAACAAACAAAAAAGTCTCCCATGGGTCCTGATTTTACATTTCTGTATAAGAAATCCAAAGTGGGCATGCATGGATCGTTCAGTGGGTTAAGGCCTCTACCTTTGGCTCAGGTCATGATCTCAGGGTCCTGAGATCGAACCCCACATCGGGCTCTCTAATCAGTGGGGAACCTGGTTCTCCCTCTCTCTCTGCCTGCCTCTCTGCCTACTTGTGATCTCTCTCTCTCTCTCTGAAAAATGAATAAAATATTTAAAAAGATTGTTAAAAAAAATGTCCATAAGTGAAATACACCATTGTGTAGAGAGAGCCGTCCAATATTGAATTTCCACCACATGTAATTGGATGGGAAAACATTACCGGGACAGCTTGCAAAACGTAGATGAGCTGAAATTAGCAGGGGAAACCAATTTCAGAAACAAATACCAAAACATGAGGAATCCTTTACCCTCAAGGGATTTCCCAGGACTCCAGTCCTTTGGTAGCATTGCATTCATACTATGAGCACAAGACCCCAGTGTGGGAATTCTGGCTATTGGAGATCTTCTTCAGAAATTCACTGGCTGGGTAAGATCTCATAAAAATATATAATTTCTTTGTACCAGGGTGTTTCCTCTTTTGAAAGAGTGTACTTTCTCATTTCATGGCATGGTATAATTGGAATAGCAACAGAATCATGGATTTGATTTTTGTATTGTGTCTTTCAATTGATTGTTATTTTAATTTAAGTTCCATTTGGTTAACATAGAGCGCATTACCAGTTTCAGGGGTAGAGTTCAGTTCTACCCCTATTCCTCAGTTACACTTAACACCCAGTACTCATGATATCAAGTGCCCTCCTTTGGGCCCATCCCCTCCAATTAATTACTCCATCCTCTTGAGCGCCCGACTCTACCACAGCCACCCTAAGTTTGTTTCTTGTAGTTCAGAGTCTTCTATGGTTTGCCTCCCTCTGTGTATTTATCTCATTTTATGTTTCCTTCCCTCTCCCTGTGTTCCCCTAGATGAGTTTTTCTACCTGTGTGGGACCAGGACTGGCTTCTCAGGCATAGTCCCTTCCTGTCATAACAAGTCTTTTGCTCAAAAGAGCCCATTGCCTCACATCATGCTTCTCAGGTGTCGTCTTGAAATGTCCCTCCAGCTTCTTTACCCGGTTGTTGAGTTGTAACTTTTTTGTAAATTGAAAGTGCATCCCATGATCCCTTGATACTTGTATATTGTCCAATCAATGCCACATTTTTTTTTTACCATTCCTTTATCAGTTAAAAATCCAGAAGATGTGAACACTCAAGAAGTGTTTTAAGTATACAATAGGTATTTTAAACTTATAGTCATCACTCTGTGCTCTAGATCTCCAGAACTCATCCTTGACCAGAATGGGAAAGTCTATCTTTGACGAATATCTTCCAATATCATCTGCCCACAGCCCATGGAAAACCACATTGTCCTCTGAATTCTGAAGGTTTTTTTTTTTTCTTCTCTTGTTTCTATCTTTGACTATTATTATTTTTTAGATTGTACATTTCAGTATAGCACGGTAAGAAATTCCATATATTGAAATTCAAAAAAAACTTCCAAATTTGGATTTTGTAACTTTTTATTAGATCTCATTAAATATTTGCTTCTTCATTGAGTGTCAGTGTGGGATGGACTGTAGTAGAATCCTCTTAGCAACAAAAGTTTCACATTGGCCATTTCATTTTCCATCTGGTTATTTTATGTCTGGAATTAAACTGTAATGCTTTCCTCTCGAGAACGTTTTCAGCCCCTTTTTCCTTTAAGAAGAAAAGCAAAAAAAAATTTACTTTCTTTAAAATTGGAGGATGTACTCTGGGTTCCCAGCTGATGAGAACGCAAACTAAAGGAGAGGCAAAAATGCTGACAACGCATAGATGAGTGAGTTACCTGGCCACCATCTCCACTCTATGAGTCACGATGCAGATCACCCTGAATGGGTGAGAATGCCTCATATAGTGACTGACGTGATAGCATTAACATCAACCCATATCTATCTCTGCAACTCTTAGTAATATTCTTTCTTATATATTAGGAAACACTGGCCCTTGGACCATCGACCCGAATATTTTTTTAGGTATGTATGTATGTATGTATGTATGTATTTATACCAAAGTGTTGGTGACACTGTTAACGTGACTCGGTGACCCCTCTCCATCTTTCCTTTCCCATATTTCTGCTTACTTGGATTAACTTATGCAGTCCAATTCTAAGTGATGTACTTTCTACAGGAAATATTTGCTTATTTATTTACCTGTGTCTGCCCGGCTATTTAATGATTCTTTCATCGATTGTGTGATTGACTGAATTTTTACTTATTAATTAATTAATCTCTCTATTCATCTATATCTATCTAGCCAACTATATCCTAGTGGGCAGCAAAGCAAGGTTGATTGAGCGATAGCCAAGTGAGAGTCCAAAGCTCCCAAGGACAGACGGCATCCTAGAAAGTTGCCCTCTACTTTGCCTCTTCATTTATTTACTTAATCAGAATATAAATACCCATAAAACAAGAAAGATTGCCATTCTTCTCTCACATTTCCAAGTAACTGTCTCTGGTTCTAAGCAAGCGGAGAGGCCTTTGAGGAAGTATCGATCTTTATAATAAAGTTTCTTTTAAAGAAAACAAACAAACCAACCATCAAACAAAAACATCCCACAAATGGTCCTAATTCTACATTTCAAGTATAAAAATCCACAAGTGATGTGTACCATAGTTTAGAGAGAACCATCCAAGGCTGAATTTCTATACCAGTCAATGGGATAGGAAAACATTACATGGACAGAATACAATGCTTAGAGAAGCTGAAATTATCAGAGGAAACCAATTTCAGAAAACAAAAATCAAAATATGAAGGATCCCTAACCCTTAGGTGATTTCATGAGACTTACGAACTTTCAGAGTATGATATTCATACTATGAGCACATGAGCCCAACACGGGAATCCTGGGATGTGAGAGGACATTCTTCAGAAGTTCATTGGCTGGGCAAGATCTCAGAAAAATTTGTCACTTCTTTGTCCAGGGTGTTTCCTATGTCAAAATAGTTCACTTCCTCATTTGATGGCATGGTATAATTTGAATACTACCATAATGTATTTGATTTTTGTATTATACACTTTAATTGATTGTTATTTTTATTTAAATTCCATTTTGTCAATATAGAATATATTATGAGTTTCAGGGGTAGAATTGAGTGAATTCATGAGGTGCACCTCACAACCAGAGCTCATGACATCAAGTGTCCTCCTTTGGGCCCATCACCCCAAATTAATTACGCCATCCTCTCCCGCCACACACCCAACCACAGACTCCTAGCAACACTAAGTGTGTTTCCTGTAGTTTAGAAGCTGGTATGGTTTGCCTCCCTCTGTTCATTTATCTCATTTAATGTTTCCTTTGCTTCCACTGTGTTCGTCTAGATGGGTTTTTCTCTCCACGTGGGATGAGGACTGTTTTCCACAGAATATGTCCTTTCTGTCACAAGAAGTCTGTTGCTCAGAAAGGCCCATGCTTTAGGTCATGCTACTCAGGTATCATCTTGAATTGTCCTTTCAGCTTGCTTGCCCTGTTGTTGTCTTGTAACTTTTCTGTAAGATAAATGTGTATCCCATGATCATTTGCTAAGCATATATTGTCGATTCATTCCCACATTTTTTTTTTACCATTCCTTTATCAGTTAACATACGGACGATCTGAATGCTCAAGAAGTGTTTTAAGTATACAGTAGGGATTATTACCTTATAGTCATCACCCTGTGCTCTAGATCTCCAGAATTCCTCCTGGAACTGTATGGGAAAAGTCCATCTTTGTGAAACATCTTCCAATATCATCTGTCCACAACCCCTGGCTAGCCCCATTGTCCTCTGAGTTTTGAGTGTTACGTTTTATCTTTTTTTTTTTTTAAGATTTTATTTATTTGACAGAGAGAAACACAGTGAGAGAGGGAACACAAGCAGAGGGAATGGTAGCAGGAGAAGCAGGCTTCCTGCTGAGCAAGGAGCCTGATGTGGGGCTCGATCCCAGGACTCTGGGATCATGACCTGATCCGAAGGCAGACGCTTAACGACTGAACCACCCAGGCGCCCCACGTTTTATCTTCTTTTGCTCCCAACTTTTTTCTGCAGGTTTTTTTTTTTAGGTTTCAGATTTCAGTGAGCAATGTACGAAAATCCTTATATCGAAATTCCAAAACATCTTCTAAATTTGGATTTAAATTTTTTCCCCAAATATGTTTAATGTTTTTAGTGTTAAAGGTTAATTATTAATGCAGCACACCCAGTGCTCCACGCAATATGTGCCCTCCCCAAATCCACCACCAGGCTCACCCAACCCTCCACACCTCCCCTCCAAAAGTTTTTATTAGATCTCATTAAATGTTTGCTGCTTCATTGAATATAAATGTGGGATGGACTGTAGAAGAATTCCGTTAGCAGCAAAAGATTCACATTAACCAATTCATTTTCCATCTGGTTATTGTATATTTGGAATTAACCTTTAATGTTTTCCTCTCAAGAACCTGTTTCTGCAGTTTGTCCTTTAAAAAAAATCCTTTATTTGCGACGTGAGAATATGCAATAAGAGTTCATTGGAATTAGAACACAATCTGATGGAGATTGAAAAATGCTCACAATGCATAAATGAATAAGTTCCCTGGACACTTGGTCAACATAGAATATATTATGATTTTCATGTGTAGAATTGAGTGAATTCATCAGTTCCACTTCACACACACTGTTCATGACATAAAGTGCCCCCTTTTGTGCCCATCTTCTCATTAATTGCTGTTTCTACCCAACTCCCCCCAGCAACCCTAATTTTGTTTTCTGTATTTCAGAGTCTCAAACGTTTTGCCCCCGTCTCTGTATTTGTCTCATTTTTTTCTTCCTTCCCTTCCCCGTGTTCCTCTAGATGTGTTTTTCTATATTTGTGGGACCAGGGCTCAATTCCCACCCATTGGACTCTTCTGTTATACAATGTCTTGTGCAGTACAGCCTCATACATCATGTCATGCTACTCAAGTGTCATCTTGAATTCTCCCTCCATCTTCATTATCCCATTATTGTCATCTACATTTTTGTAATACAATTTTTTTTACAGGGTAACTTTTATACTTTATTTTCTAAACATTTCACTTTTTTACTATAGTCTTAGGATGAAAACACTGCATATCTCAACTCTCAAAAACTTTTACGTTTAATGTAGGAATTGTTAAGTATTGTCTTCCCTCTGTGCTCTAGATCTATGGAATTCAACCTTGAACTGAACAGAATATATTTACCTGAAGCCAGGAGATGCCTCTTAGGCCCAGAGAAGTGGACTCGTGCCCTGAGGACCATAATATTCACACCAACAAACCAGTCTGTGCTCGCATGCACCTTTGCCCTGACCTTGTGTTTCAAGGAGACAGCTGTCTAGTCACACTGACTCCAGGAAGCAAAACGGAAGTGACATGCTCTGAACATTAATTAAAAAATATCTTTGAAGAAACCATCCTGCACAGCGTATCTTTTTCCAAGAAGCTAGATGTGTGGCAAGGTAAGGAGAGTGGCTGTAGAAATCTAGGGCAGTGACAAGGACATAAGACCAGGTTTTGTAAGGTTGCAAAGTATTGATTCACAAGAAGAGTGCTAAAGATTTCTGTGTGTGTGTGCATGTAAAAGCCAAAGCGAAGTGCCATCTGTGTTCCTGTGAGTAATAAGCCTGAATCAAATGCCACCAACCATCCTTATCACTGTGTGAAGCATGGAGAGGGATATCCTGTTAAACCTCTAAATGGAAGGCCAAGTAGAGTGCCATGTCATTACCTCACAGAAAGAATTCTGAAATACAGCTGCTTTTCTCGATCCTTGATATTTCCTGAGAAAAGATTTGCAGCATGTGCCAGGGATGCCTGAGGAAAGTGACGCACAATTTGGGTTGAGCCTCTATGAGAAATCTCCCCTTCACCCAGCTTGTGTCTTGGAGCAAGAGGGTACGTTTTTGGGATCAGATCTTGCCTCTTGCCATCCCCTCGATGCAACCTTCTCCAATAATCACTGCTGGGGACTGAGAGCAGAACACAGGATCCATCCAGCTCAGAGTGTGCAAAGACCAATTTGGAGAGTGGCAGGTCTCTGCCTATCCATAGCAGTCGGCCTTGCCCTGACTGTGAAGGCATGAGGAGAATCCGGTGCTAGCGACACTTCTCTAAGAGGCAATGCATGTACAAATCATACCTTTCCAGCAAACATCCCTGAGTCACCCTGAGCAGACTGGCCTTTGCAAACTGGTGTGTGGAATCACAAGGAAACTGCTATAGGTTCTTCTCAGGGGACTCAAGTCTGGGGACAACTGTACACCTCACAGTGCCCCCTGCCCTCTACCTTCCCCTCTAGTGCAAACCTCTCCAGGAGCCACTGCTTCGGGACTGAGAGCAGAACATAGGCTCTGTCCAGTTCAGAGTGATTAATTTCTGTAGTGCAATGCTAAGTGAGGTATTTACTAAAGAAAAGATTGCTGATTTTTGTACCTGTCTTTCTGCTCGCCTATTTAATGATTCATTTATTGATTGAATTTTCCATATTAATTTATTAATTAATTAAACTATCTATCTATATCTATCTATCCATATATTTACTGGTGGTCTGCTAAGCAATGTTTATAGAGTGATAGCGAAGTAATAGTCCAAAGCTCTAAGATAGCACCTTAGAAATTTGCTGGGTACTTGGCCATTCAAATTCTATGCTTAATCAGAAAGTAAATTCCTATGTAAAAAGAATGCTTGACATTTTTCTCCACATATCCAAGTTACATTCTCTGTTTGGTTCTTAAAAAGAGAAGCGTTCTAAGAAACATGGACCTTTAAAATCAAGGTTCTTCTTTCAAGCAAAAAAAAAACAAAAACATTCCGCAAAGGGTGCTGATTCTGTTATAAATTATCCAGAAGTGAAGTGCACCATTCTATAGGGAGGGCTATCCAATGCTGAATTTCCACACCAGTGAATGGGATGGGAAAACATTACATGGACAGATTGCAATGGTTAGATGAGCTGAAATAACCAGGAAATCAATTTCAGAAAACAAAAATCAAAACATGATGGGTCTTTGAAATAATCTTAACCCACAGGAGATTTCACCAAATTCACGTCATTTGGACACATGACCTCCATACTCTGTGTACGTGATCCCAGTTTGGGAATTCATGGATATTGGGGAACTTTCTTCACAAAGTTCACTGCCTTGGCATGATCTCATAAAAATGTTGCATTTCTTTGTACCAGGGTGTTCCCTATTTTTAATGACTGTACTTTCTCATTTCATGGCATGGTATAATTGGAATAACAGCACAATAATGTATTTAATTTTTTAAGTGATTGTTATTCTTATTGAAATTTGATTTGGTCCACATAAAGTGTATTATGAGTTTCATAGGTAGAACTGGGTGAATTCATCTGTTGCATCTGACAGCCAGTACTCATGACATCAAGTGACCCTCATCGGGTCAATCTCCCAATTGTTTAACCCATTCTTTCCCAAGGAATGCCCCCAATCATCACAGTAATCCTAAGTGTGTTTTCTTTAGTTCAGAGTCTCTTATGGTTTGCCTCCGTTCTGTATTTATCTTGTCTAATGATTCATTTCCTTCCCCTGTGTTCCTCTAGGTGGATTTTTCTATCTTTGTGGGTCCAGGACTGGCGTCCTAAGCATATGACCCTTCTGTCTCATGCTCTAAAGACCCCATGTTTCAGGTCATGCTACTCAGGTGTCATCTTGAATTGTCCTTCCAGCTTCATTGACCTGTTGTTGGCTTGTCACTTTTCTGCAAGATGAAAGTGCATCCCATGATCCTTTGATACACGTATATTGTCTAGCCATTTCCACATTTTTTATCATTTTTTTAAAATCAGTAAACACATGGAAGATATGTATACTCAACAACTCTTTTAAGAATAGAGTATGTAGGTCCAAGAAATCTGTAACATACAAAGGCAAAAATATTAGATTAACAGCAGACCTATCCACAGAGACCTGGCAGGCCAGAAAGGACTGGCAGGATGTATTCAGAGCACTAAATGAGAAAAATATGCAGCCAAGAATGCTATATCCAGCTAGGCTCTCACTGAAAATAGAGGGAGAGATAAAAAGCTTCCCGGACAAACAAAAACTGAAAGAATTTGCAAACAGCAAACCAGCCCTACAGGAAATATTGAAAGGAGTCTTCTAAGCAGAGAGAGCCTAACAGACCAGGAAGGAACAGAGATAATGTACAGTTAACAGTCCCCTAAAAGGCAATAAAATGGCACTAAATTCATATCTGTCAAGAGTGACCCTGAATGTAAATGGGCTAAATGCCCCAATCAAAAGACACAGAGTATCAGAATGGATAAAAAAACAAGACCCATCGATATGCTGTCTACAAGAAACTCATCTTAGACCCAAAGACACCTCCAGATTTAAAGTGATGGGGTGGAAAAAAATTTACCATACTAATGGACATCAAAAGAAAGCTGGGGTGGCAATCCTTATATCAGATAAATTAGATTTTCAGCCAAAGACTAGAATAAGAGATGAGGAAGGACACTATACCATACTTAAAGG
>JAQQSY010007906.1:0-10175 GCA_028646535.1 Procyon lotor | reverse complement strand
GTATTGAGGAGGGCATGTATTGCATGGAGCACTGGGTGTGGTGCATGAACAATGAATCTTGGAACACTGAAAAATTAAAATAAAATTTAAAAAAATAAAGATATGTCTTAATATACGAATATCTTTAAGATTATAAATGTATAGGGGCGCCTGGGTGGCTCAGTGGGTTAAAGCCTCTGCCTTCAGCTCAGGTCATGATCTCAGGGTCCTGGGATCGAGCCCCACATCGGGCTCTCTGCTCAGCAGGGAGCCTGCTTCCCTCTCTCTCTCTGCCCGCCTCTCTGCCTATTTGCAATCTCTCTGTCAAATAAATAAATAAAATCTTTTTAAAAAAGATTACAAATGTATAATATATGAATTTTGTGACTATATAAAGTTGTTCTTAATCTTCTTTTAAAAATTCCTAGAATTTGAAGTATGTCTTTCAAAAACTTTTACATTTAGAGACTATGTTAATTTCCTATGACTGCTATAATGTTGATTTGCAACCTTGTGGTTTCCCCCAGTGAAATCTGAAACTGGACCCCACATACAGAGGGCTGGGGGAGACCAAAGACAGAAGCAGATGATTCCAGCTTGGTAGGTGGCAGTTTTAATAAACAAGGGAGCTTACATATGAGGCTTGTCTTGGGTAACCCCAAGATAAGAAGATTTCCATGCCCGTTCACTCGGTCTGTTAAGCATCCAACTCTTAATTTCCCCTCAGGTCATGATCTCAGGGTTGTGATCGGGAGCCCTGCATCAGGCTCTGAGTATATTTTTAAAAAAAGTTTATATAGAGGACTTAACTGGGTTTAGTTATCTATTCTCAACAAAATCTTGCTCCCTCTCTCTCTCTCTTTTTTTAAAGATTTTATTTATTTATTTGAGAGAGAGAATGATAATGAGCACTGAGGAAAGCACAGGGAGAGAGAAAGAGAGAAGCAGGCTGCCCACTGAGCAGGGAACCCAATGCAAGACTGAATTTCAGGACCTGAAGATGATGACCTGAGCCAAAGGCAGATGCTTAACTGACAGAGCCACCCAGGTGCCCCCAAAATCTTGCTCTCAACAACACTTTATTCCATGGGTTCAAGGACATTTCAAGGACAAGAGAGTGTGTACCGAACTTTTCTCAAGATTTTTGACTTAAAATCTGCAAGATCCTTTCTTCCAAATAAAGTGACATCCCCAATTTCAAGACATTTGACATGGGTACACCTTTTAGGGGGAACACCATTAGACTTACCACAGAAACTAAGCATTATTATTACATAAAAATGTTGTTCTTATCTGTGGTAAGAAAAATATTGGTCCCTCGAAGATGTTCACATTCTAATCCTTGGAGTATATTACAATATAATGCAAATGGGCTTTTGCCGACCTAAGTTAAGGATTTTGAGATGGGAAGATTGTCCTGGATTACCCAGATAAACCAAAGAGAATCAGAAGAATCACTGTTAAGAGGGAAGCAGGAAGGTCAGAGCAAAAGATCCGGAGGCACAGGTCAGAGTGATAGGTCCACAAACCAAAGAATGAAGGCAGCCCCTAACAGGTGGAAAAAGTAAGGAATAGATTCTCCCCTAGAGCATCCAGATAAACTTAATCCTTAATTTTAACTTTATAAAACCATTTCAGACTTGTATTTCCAGAAATGTCACATAAGAAATTTTTGTTGCCTTATACCACTAAGTTTGAGGCAATTTGTTATAGAGCACTGGAAATAACACACTAGGCAACTTTTTTTTTTTTAATTTTTTAAGGCATATTAAAGTTGTGTGTATGACTTTAAGAACAGAACCTGAGTTACCATAGTTTTAATTTATTGCTAGGGCTGCCTGATTTGAGAAAAGTGAAGTAAAGTCTACTCTATTTTTACCCACAGGAATTATTTTACATTAGTTGGGTTCAATGTTAACATAATCAAGAATTTGAATTTTGTTTTGTTTTATTTTTCCTTGGCTTCTAAATAATACCTGTGGTTGAACCTACAAGAGGATACATAACAGATGGACACAATATTTTGTGGGGTTACTCTCGTGACTCCATGCCCTCTCAGTAAGCCAGTGTTTAAAATTCTTTTTTTTATTCTTTTTTTTTTTTTTAAGATCTTCTTTATTTGACACAGAGAGAGATCACAAGTAGGCAAAGGCAAGCAGGTGGGGGATGGGGGGAAGCAGTCTCCCTGCTGAGCAGAGAGCCCCATGAGGGGCTCGATCCCGAGACCCTGAGATCATGACCTGAGCGAAGGCAGAGGCCTTAACCCACTGAGCCACTCAGGCGACCCCACCTTTTTTTTTTTTTAAAGATTTTATTTATTTACTTGACAGAGAGAGAAATCACAAGTAAGCAGAGGGGCAGGCAGAGAGAGAAGCATAAGCAGGCTCCCTGCCGAGCAGAGAGACTGATATGGGGCTCGATCCCAGGATCCTGAGATCATGACCCAAGCTGAAGGCAGAGGCTTTAACCACTGAGCCACCCAGGCACCCCTAAAATTCTTATCTCTTTTAAAACTATGAGATAAATAGGTACACTTACTCAAAAATCATTTGACAGCATTAATAGTTAAATTTAAAAATAAATATTTCTCTACTTCAGAATAAGATCAATTAACATAAAAAATCAAGATTCCAGTGGGCTACCTTTGTTATACCTTGCCTTATAATTTTGATGGCTTATAGACTTTGTATTTAAATTTTCCTAAAGAAACAAACTAGGGTAAGAAGTACAAATATTAATGACCTGGTTTCTCCATTTAATTTTTGTTTGCTGTCATTTTTCTATTCCTATGTTATTTTAATAGCATGAAAATTAAATCTGAGTGGTTATTCACACTATAGCTTTTATAAATATATGTCACATTAAAATTTTCTGATTTCATAAACTTTAATTTCCATTTTATCACACTTTAATTTCCATTTTAAATTTTGATTTCCAAGTATCACAAGCTTTAATTTATATTTTAAAGTTAAAAATCTATCTCAGGGGCCCCTGAGTGGCTCAGTGGGTTAAAGCCTCTGCCTTGGGCTCAGGTCATGATCTCAGGGACCTGGGATCAAGCCCCACATCGGGCTCTCTGCTCAGTGGGAAGCCTGCTTCCCCTTCTCTCTCTCTCTGCCTGCCTCTCTGCCTACTTGTGATCTCCCTCTCTTTGTGAAATAAATAAATAAAATCTTTAAAAGAAAAGAAATCTCAGCACAAATTTTAAATAATATCTATTCTAAATATCTGTACAATTTAAAAATCAAGTTTCCCTCTTTTCACTATGGCAAATTTATATTTTATTTTTTATTTAGGTTCTTCAGCAGTTAAAATATAGACTTGTAAATTTGCAGATTCTCAAGTCCATATTTTAAGTGTGTTTATTGACTATGTGTTTTATGATTCTACATAGCAGTCTGTTTTCTAACTATTGTATTTTGTGACTTCTCTCTGTCAAATAAATAAATAAAATATTTTAAAAATATATCTCAGAAGTTATCAAATTATTCAAAGGTACTCAAAAATTATATTTACCATTAATTAGAACAGTCTATATTGTTGCATATATTCTTTCAGTCGTTATTATATCATCCACTTGGCCTCATTATATTAGACTTCCTTAAAAGTAATATGAAAGAATATATTTATGAAACAAATCTACTTTAGTAGCTTGGATTATTTCTCCATTTCATTTTATTGACTTTTCCCTAGTGCTTTGGTCAGCATTATTTAATACCTTATGCCTAGTTCTATTTAGAGTTTACAGATCCATAAAGTGAAAAAGATTGACACCAATACTATTTTGCCTTTCTAGTTGTGAGTAGAATATAAGGGAATATTTTTAAGGACACTCATTGCCTCAAATTTCCTTGTATAAATGTATAATGTTTAATTCTTAAATACTGATTTGAATCTTTTCTCAATATAATATAATAAAGTCTAGAAGAAAAGTGAAAATGCCATTCATTCTATCACTTAACCTACAATGGCTAACAATGCATATATTGAAAACATCTTGTTTCAAGGCTTGATATCCATTAATATTCAAAATATACTGAAGATTTATAAATGATAAAAATATGAAAATGTTCAACTTCAAAATTTGACGCACACCGAATGAAAACAAATAATCCCTGTTCTTGCCATTTTTCCCATAGAAAGTCCACAGATCAAAAAGAATAGCTTGGGATTTGCCTCAGTGGAAGATAATAATTTTCAATCAGTTTCAATCACAAGTAGTTGTAATCTCCCTCATCTTTCAGCAGGTTCCCTGGAGAGAAGTCGCTGTCTTAGCCACTTAAAAACATTCTACCAAGATACTATGTGAGTCGTGTCATTGAGAATTGACCAGAAATTCACAGCAATTCAAAAGCCAAGCACACAGGAAATATTTCACAACTTTTTTCTTCCAACCTAGACACATCAATATATTTCTTTTCCTTTGTTAATTTTTTTTAAGGTTTTATTTATTTGACAGAGGGAGAAAGATCACAAGTAGGCAGAGAGGCAGGCAGAGGGAGAGGGAGAAGCAGGCTCCCTGCTGAGCAGGGAGCCCGATGTGGGGCTCGATCCCAGGACCCTGGGATCATGACCTGAGCCGAAGGCAGACGCTCAACTGGCTGAGCCACCCAGGTGCCCCAATATATTTCTTTTCCTATATAAAATATGTGTGTTTATATGCATGTGTATGAAATTAAGTTAAGCTGTTTCAATCCACCAGAGACTCCAACACCAATTTTAATGATTTACTGATGAATAAATATTTGTCAAGCGAATGACTGCATTAAAAAAATCATTTTCCAGTGTGTATAATACTGGTCTAGCTGTCATTCCACCTCTATTTTGATCTATCAATAAGCAAAAAGAGCAAACATATTTTTTCAATGTATTATAGGAATAAACAATCTTCCTAAAGAAACACACTAGGAACAAAAGGACTATAGCACCCTCCAGCTACTCTCGAAATGTGCTTATGGTCAATATTTTTCCCTCTAAAGCACTGGTTCTCAAAATGTGGACTACAGGGGTGCCTGGATGGTGCAGTTGGTTAAGCCTCTACCTTTGGCTCAGGTCATGATCCCAGGATCCTGGAATCAAGCCCCACATCTGGGTCCCTGCTCAGTAGAGAGCCTGCTTCTCCCTCTCCCTCTGTCTTCTGGCTTGTGCTCTCATTCTCTCTCTGTCAAATAAATAAATAAAATAAAATCTTAAAAAACAAAAAGTGGACTACAAATCTAACAGCCTCAATATCACCTGGAATATTGTTAGATAAGCAATTTTTAACCACACCCTACACCAGGAAGTTGAGAAACTGTTGTGGTAAGTTCCAGGGATTTTCAGTCTCCATGAGATTCTCAAGCAAGCTAAAGTTTCAGAACCACTGTTCTATGATCATCTATGAATAGAAGATACCTGAATGTGTGTGTGTATGTGTGTGTGTGTTTTCTCACGCTCGGAATTGCATTCTTGCAAATAGTACACACTCATTTGCTGCCTGGTTTCCAAACTACCATTTAACCATGGAAATATTACTACAAAATCAGCAATGAAAAAATATGAAGTAAACAAGGAACTATGTGCTGTGGAAGTGTTTGTACTGATTGAGCAACCACATCTTCACATTTGGCAAAATTGGGCTGGGAAGTTATCAGGGAAGGAGACATCCATCAATTTCATGTCTTCATAGAAGTAACCATTTTATTTAGTTTTTTTAAGATTTATGTATTTATTTTAGAGAGAGCAAGACCATGAATGGGAGGGGCAGACGGAGAGGGAGAGAGAATTTCAAGCATACTCCACTCCCCAGCTCGGAGCTGGCCAGAGGCTGGATCTCACGACCATGAGATCATAACCTGAGCCAAAATCAAGAGCTGAATGCTCAACCAACTGCACCACCCAGGCTCCCCAAAAGTGAGCACTTTTAACAATAGTAAATTGTCAATGGAATATAAATCATATTTTATATATTTCTTCACATTTTACAGGAGACCCATTTTTCACTTCGAAAGGTTGCATGATGTTGTATCACAGGACTTCACACTTTTCTGAGGTGCCTATATTTGGGAATATTTATATGAATGCACTGACAATACTAATTCCTTTTATACCTAAGTAATTTAGAGCCAGCTAATTTTTCATATTCTCTCCTTATTCTACAGTCACATTTCCATGTGAGTAGGTGTTGAGTGATGAGAATATTCAACTTTTATAGATATTTTTTACTCTTTTGTTAACTTTTGAGAACAAAAGCATAAAACTTTAATACTTTCCTGATGTTATCCAGTGATATATTTGCCAAAATATCAGTAAAAGCTATACATGAAACTAAGTTAATATGGATTAAACTTTATTATTTTAATATACTTGCTTATTAGAAACTTTAACTAGATAATGCCAATAAACGGAAATTTTAAAACATTAAAATTATAAAGTATGTATTTTATAAATTTTCTATTATAAAATTTTTATTTCTATATATAAATTTTATGGTTATATTTTAATTGTGCAAATATGGGGCTATGTTCAATTGATCAGTCTATGTTAATATTAGTATTATTTTTAAAGCTAAAGCAAACATAATACGTAAATCATTATAACGTTGCTTGCATAATTAATAAGAAAATCAAACTCTGTATCATCTAAAAATACTCAATATACAGAGAACATGATCTATAGATCATAGAAATATCCTAGAAAAATGAAGATAATGACACACAGAATGACTTCCCACTTCCTTCCTAGTTCTGAGAGTATGAGTGCTTTTAAATTTCTTCATAAGGCTTTTTTGTGGACCTTGTATGACAATAACATATATTTCTATAAAATTATAAAATAAATGTGACAATAAAAGCATTCAAGTAAGGTACATAGTCAAGAGAGAAACTTAAATTTATTATAACATTAAAGATTTTGTATATTTCAGTCATATTTTCTAACATTGGTTTTAATTACCAGTGTTGATTGCAATGACAAATATCTATCAATCAAAGCATTTTCAAATTTATTTATGATTAGTATTGCAGAGTTATTTTTGCTGAATCTCTGGTCCTTCTGGAATATTTAGAATTGCTGGAGATGATCTGAACAGCAAAAAAGCTGAGAAATATTTCATTTATGATTTTTTTTTAATTCTAAACATGAGTGCTTACTCAGATACATGAAATTTTCAATTGCTAAGAAAGTGCTACACAATACTATGTTACAGGAATATCATCTGAGAATGGAATGGGCATTTGATAATGGAATGGACCATTTCCATTAGAATGGGAGTTCCAGGAGAGTAGAAAGTTTCATGTTATATTAATGGTAGGTTTTCTCTTTAAGGAAGGTGACTGGCCCAGGGTATGTGATCAGTAATTGTTTGCTGAATGAATAACCTTTATCAAGACATTTAACCCCTTGGCATCTCAATTCTTTCATCCATAAAATTAGTATTTTTTATTATATAATAGTCCAGCATTATTATTCTTGACTGACAGAGAACCATTCTCAAATACTTAATATAAATAAGTTTTATGTATAAGACAAAGCTGTCCAAAAATGAGCCCCCCATTAGTCTTCCTCTTTGTTAGGCATATGCTTCTCTAAAGCTCACCTAGACAGGGCAGGGAGGAAACTTGCATTCCCTCTTAAAACATCTTGAGGCAAATCATACATACATATGGACATAAATACATGCATAAAAAAGCTTAGTAAAAAGTAAGAATCATAAATCCTTACAGTGATTTCTCTTCTGAGTATTTCTCATCCATGGCATCAAGTGAAGAAAAGGACATGATAGATTTGATAATGTTACTCTTAGCTTTGCACCTTTTTAAAACTGTAATATGAAAGAGGATAAAATAAGTTTTTAAAACCCATGACTTTCACTTAAAAATTGAAAATCAATATTACTTTCTATTGATTCAATTTTTAAATTGAATTTTTGTGTATATGCTATTTAAAATCTGAAATGATATTTTAATTTAGCAAAAAAAAAAAGAAATTTTAATTTAGCTATCTTAGATATCAAATAATGTAGCCTGACCTCATTCTTAGCTATCATCAAGACTTTCAAAAAGGATGCAATTTTTTTTTAAGATTTAATTTATTTATTTGACAGAGGGAGAAATCACAAGCAGGCAGAGAGGTAGGCAGAGAGAGGGTAGGAAGCAGGCTCCCTGCTGAGCAGAGAGCCCAATTCAGGGCTCTATCCCAGAACCCTATGATCATGACCTGAGCAGTAGGCAGAGGCTTTAACCCACTGAGCCACCCAGACGCCCCAAAGAATGCAATTTTTTTTGGTTTATTTTTAGGTTATGCAGCTAAGCAATGGCCAAAGTAGTTAGTATGTAAAATACAGAAAGGGATAAGGATACAATTTTAAATACATACATACATACATATATATATACATACATACATATATATATACATACATATATATATTATACATATAAACAATAAAAATATCTACTAAAATATTTTGATTTAAGTATGTTCGGTTTTTTACACTAATGTATATTAAAATATTCATATTTTGATACAAAATGGTTTAATACATATTTATGTATTCAAATTTATCCATCTGTTCTGATGTGAATCTTCTAGTAGTTTGAACCTAAGCTGATTCTTCTTTATTACACAATCCAAAATTCAAATATCCATTTTTTCTAGGATATTTATGATAACTTTAATCTTTATATACTTAACTTTTTTAAAAATCTCAAATTTTTTTAATATTAGATTTGACATTAAATGTATTCTAAATTTATCTTTCAATAAATGACCAATTATCTCAAGACTTTCATTGAGAAGGAACCATTCTCAAATTATTTTTTAGACAATTAGAATTCAATCTCCTTAAAAAAAAAGAAAAAAAAGAGTGCAAGCTCCTTGAAGGCTATTCCTGTTTTCAATTGACAGAATCAGAAATGATGAGGGGAGAGGTGAAGAAGGGAAATGAGGAAACAATAAAAACATTCATGTGTTAATCTGACATTCTCTTATATCTAGTACTGTTTCCTTTAATGTGTAGCCTTATTTACACAATTTCTGTGTGTGAATGAAATTCTTTAACATTCTAATTACTTTAGTAATTGTTTCTACAAAGAGCAAAATTTTACTGAAGATTGATTTTGTCTTGAAAGAGGCATGGATGGAGCCTTGGGGAGGTAATTGAAAAGCAATACTTAGATTCAAGATTTCATTCATCTCTTCTTCCAGATGCAATATTTAATAACATTATTTTAGTAGAAGGAAAGATTGCTTACATTGTCATAATCCAGGATTACTCTGTAAAGGTCCCATAAGAAAAACAGTGTTGGGAACACAGTAAATAAAAACATACTTAGGATCATATCACAAAAGCATAATGTTGGAAGAAATAAGTGCTTGCTTTTTCAGCACCCCACGCATAATAAAGAGTGACCTTAAAGGGAATCTGAGTGGTTTATTCAGTCAAGCTTCTGACTTTTGGCTTTTAGCTCAGGTCCTGGAATCCAGCCCCAGGTGGGATTCTGCACTCAGCAGAGAGTCTGCTTGGGGATTTTTTTCTCTCTCCCCCTCTCTCTCTCCTTCTTCCTCTTCCCCACTTCCCTGCTTGCATTCTGTCTCTTTCAAATAAATAAGTTAATTAAAAAAAAAAAAAGAGTTACCTTAGGAAAAAGTATGTTTGAATTGGTAAGACACTCTTGGAAATGCTATTGCTTGTTCAAAAAGGAAAAGAACAAATGAAAAAATCGAAGAAGAGATATACTGGAAGGAAGTTTTTATCCCAGATATTTTCTCTCCCAAATATTTAGGGTAGTCAGTTATGCAAAGAGAAACAAGTAAAAACAAAATCATGAGTGGATTAAATTAATATAGACCTATGATATTCAATTAATATGACTTAGGCTTTAATTACTTCATTATATTTTCAACAACAAAAATGGTCAACACTACAGCAAAAAAAAATTCCATTAGAAGATAAGAGTGATGGAAAATTTCACTTAATAAGATCACTTTAAAAAAAGACCTTACTGGGATCTGGCAAGATGGCGGAGGTATAGGATGCACAGAAAGCACCAGGACCCAGAAGTCCAGCTAAAGAAGTAGAAAACCACTCTAAAAGCCGGCAAACACAATAGGAGAGAGAAGAGAATAAGAACAGCAATTCTAGGAGCAGAAAATCGACCACTTTCAGAAAGGTAGGAGTGGAAAAAGTGAATTTAAAGCGACGGGAAGAGAGACCC
>JAQQSY010007905.1:0-10176 GCA_028646535.1 Procyon lotor | reverse complement strand
AAGATTTTATTTATTTGACAGAGAGAAACACAGCGAGAGAGGGAACACAAGCAGAGGGAATGGTAGCGGGAGAAGCAGGCTTCCTGCAGAGCAGGGAGCCCGATGCGGGGCTCGATCCCAGGACCCTGGGATCTGACCTGGGCCGAAGGCAGACTCTTAACGACTGAGCCACCCAGGCGCCCCTACAATTTCCTTTCAAATACGTGTTTTATAGTTTCAAAACTACAGGAAGTATTTTTTTTTAATTTTTAAAAGATTTTACTGTTTGTTTGAAAAAGAGAGAGAACGAGTGGTGGGGAGGGGCAGAGGCAGAGGGAGAAGCAGGCTTCTCACTGAGCAGGGAGCCCCGTGCGGGACTCGAACCCAGGACCCTGGGATCAGGACCTGAGCCGAAGATAGCCGCTTAATGACTGAGCCCCCCAGGCGTCGCTGCAAGAAGTATGTTTTATTCACCCACAGGTTTGATCAACGGTCTACTTGCTACTAGTTTCACTACATTTGAATTTACTGTGTTTTGGACTTCTGTGTATTTAAGGAACACTTGTGGATACTCCGCAAAGCTTGAGTTTATCTTTATAAAAACTGCATCCGAAAAAAAAAAAAAAAAAAAAACTGCATCTGAATTCAGGGGCCTGACCCCCTCCCCCAATGCAATGGCTCTTCTCTGCCTTAGGTTATTTTGTCATATTTTGAAACGCGGTCGAGTCTGTCTTTGGACATCTGCGGTAGGGGCCGCATGACGGTTTAATGCATGAGTGTGCAAAGAAAAGCAAGTGTTTTTCAGTATAAAGCTTAAAAAGCCATAACAGTAAAACAACAACAAACTCCCAAAGACCAACCCAGCTAACTCAGCGGCCGGCATGAAGATTTCCCCGGGCCCTCTTGGGAGGGAATTTTGGACACTGATGGATGTCCGAGGAGTCCCAGCTCCCAAATGCAATGGGTTGAGGCCAACTGGGCTGATGATTGCTATTGGTCTGGACTCGAGCTTTGTTTGGACCCGCTCTTGTTGCACTGTTTTATAGCTGGGACCTCATAATACCTCTGGGAAAGTCTCCTCTTCTGAGAGACTGGCAACCGGAGGCCCCCCGTGCGCCCCAAAGGGACACAATAGAATTTCACGCTCTCTGCAAAGCCCTTTGTTTCCAAAGATCAGGGAGGAGACTAATTACATGCTTTGCTTCAACTTCCTTGATATTCTAAACTTGTTGTGATGTTTTCCTCCTCGCCCAGCCCAGTGGGTCTCATGACGACCTTCTCCCTCTGGAAAGCCCTCTTTCCTCCTTGATTCATTGGTAATTTTAATTTTTGTACTGGGCGTGATTTATTTTTTGTGGTTTTCCGTCGTAACCGAAACCCCTGGCTGCCCGAGCAACCCGGAGGATTTAAGGATGGGTTTAATTAAACTCCTGCTGTAAGATGTCCCATTCCAATGAGATGGCAGAGTATTTCATGCTGACCTGAGGTTCCGTCCGCTTTCCATTGCAAACTAGGTCGAGGGTATCGGGCAAAATAATGATGATTTCGGTCTCCGATGTGGAAACCTGGCACAAAATTACCCACCTTGCTGGCTGTTGGAAGGCTAAACTTATGGAAGAGCACGAGCTTGTAGACGGTAGCTCTGAGTGGGTTAGGGGGACGGGGCTTGGTCATCCTCCTGTGTGCGTCCCCAGAAGAATCCCATGCACGGGATGAGCACACGTACATGTGCTCCATCCTCCCAGACGGGGGCTCGGCTGTGTGTGTTACCCTAGTGCCTGAAAAACGCTACATACTTCCCGATGAAATGAATGAATGAATGAAAGAACGAAAAAGTACACTGACTTCAGGGCACCTGGGTGGCTCAGTCGGTGAAGCGTCTGCCTTTGGCTCAGGTCATGATCCCAGGGTCCTGGGATCGAGTCCCACATTGGGCTCCTTGCTCAGCGGGGAGTCTGCTTCTCCCTCTGCCCCACCCCCCACTCACGTTGTGCTCTCTCTCTCTCTCTCAAATAAATAAATAAAATCTTAAAAAAAAAATACACTGACTTTTATTTCTCCAATACACAGCAATTTAATCGTTCTCCTATTTACTTTTTTGCATGACTTCCATTTTTTTTTAATTCACAAATCATGGAAGCATTGTTGAGCACATCTCTGTTTTTTTTAACTGTGCTATGTTAATCACCATACAGGACATCATTAGTTTTTGATGTACTGTTCCAAGATTCATTGTTTATGTAGAGCTCCCAATTGAGCCCACCTCTTGATTCATGTATGTAATCACCTTCTCAAAAACTATTAGCTTGACCCTTTTCAAAAATTTTTATTTATTTCTTAAGATTTTATTTATTTATTTGAGAGAGAGAGAGTGGGTGCAAGAGTCCTGGAGCCAGAGAGAGTCAGAGGGAGAGGGAGAAGCAGACCACTCACTGAGCAGGAGCCCGATGTGGGGCTCGATCCCAGGATCCTGGGATCATGACTTGAGCCAAAGGCAGATGCCTAACTGACTGAGCCACCCAGGTGCCCTATTTTTATTTAAAGATTTTATTTATTTTAAAGAGAGGGAGAGAGTGTGCACACGAACAGGGGGAGGGGCAGAGGGAGAGGGAGAGAGAGAATCCCAAGCAGACTTCCTGATCAGCACAGAGCCCGACACAGCGCTTAGTCCCACGACTCTGAGATCATGACCTGAGCTGAGGTCAAGAGTTGGACACTCCTTTGTTTATTTGTTTATTATTTATTGTTTAATTTATTTTTTAAGTGGGCTCCACACCCAACATGGGGTTCAACTCATGACCCTGTGATCAAGAGTCAAGAGTCACATACTCTACTGAAGGGGCCAAGCAAACACCCCTCTTTCAACTTTTTAGTTCAATCAGTCTGTGTCCTTATATTCTAATTTTATTTGCTCCAAGTAGCATACAGTTTTTTTTTTTAAATCAAACTTGAAAATC
The DNA here is from genome assembly GCA_028646535.1 of Procyon lotor. Lineage (NCBI taxonomy): Eukaryota > Metazoa > Chordata > Mammalia > Carnivora > Procyonidae > Procyon > Procyon lotor. Next base: position 7,240 of record JAQQSY010007905.1, on the reverse strand, counting down.
CTTGTCTTTCAAACAGTGAGCTTAATCTAAGCATTTATTGAAATCTAAGCCTATTATTTGCAAGTCTCTTCAGTGTTGGTCTCTAGTTGGATAACCTGGTTTCTAATTCACTGAAAATTTTCTTTCACGGTCGCCCTTGAGAGGTCGTTTCTCTGGGTACGTAATTCTAGATTGATCCAGTTTCTCCAAGCAATCTGCAGATTTTAATCTCTCCTGGTTCCTTGCTATTGATGAGTCTTTGGCAAGTCTAACCTCTGAGGTCGTGTGGCTTTATTTGTTGAATTGCTATTGAAATCTTTTCTCGGACTTAGTTGCGGTGAAGGTTTTAAAGTGGGTCTGTGTTTCCTGGTAAATGTTATATTTCCTTTACCAATGGGTGTGTGTCTTTTGTGTGTTCTGGAAAATTCTCAGACATTTCTTATTAGAATATTGCGTTGCCTGCCTCCTCTCCATTCCCCTTGAGGGGACTTTCCTCTATAACTAAATCTGACACTTAGAGATTCAACTTATGACTCTGGTCTTCTTTTTGATTTATTTTTGTTTGCCCTTCTCCTCATCCTAGTTCTCTGGAGATCACTTTCTGGAAAAGCAGCAAAGCAACAAAAACTATGTTCTCGTGACAGGAGTTCTGTTGTTTCTAGCTGGTGTGCTCCTGGAAAGTGATGTAACTGGATTTAAAAATTTGTCCCATTTTTATTTTGTTTGGATTTCATTGCTGAGCTTTTCTCCCTCGGGGTTCATGGTTAATGAATGATCTGTGTTTTCTTCTTTTTTTATGATTAAAGAATATAAGTATGTTGGTTTTCACTTAAGGGCCATTTTGGTTGGTTATCAGATTTTTTATTTTTTTTTATTTTTTAAAGATTTTATTTATTTGACAGAGAAACACAGCGAGAGAGGGAACACAAGCAGAGGGAATGGTAGTGGGAGAAGCAGGCTCCCTGCCTAGCAAGGAGCCTGATGCGGGGCTCGATCCCAGGACTCTGGGATCATGACCTGAGCCTAAGGCAGACGCTTAACGACTGAGCCACCCAGGTGCCCCTGGTTATCATATTTTTATCATACTTTTTCTTTGAACTTGGCCAGTCTCAATGTGTTGGCATCCAGCACTAAATATTATGGGGTATATTTGATGCTGGACTGATTTTTTTTTTCCCTCCTTGTTAATGAGTTGCTTTTTTCCTCCCTCTCTGGAAACCCATGGTATTCTTCCTTTTTCTTTGGAGTTCAATAGCCATGGTTCACCTATAGCTTAATTTTTTTCCCTCTGAAATACAACATAGTCTTTCACTCTTCAGATAAAGTCTTCTCTATTTCCAAGGAGTTCTCCTGTGTTCTATCTCTGGGCATATTTTTTGTCATATTTGTTGGATTCTCTACTTCAGGGATGTTCTTGTGTGTTGATGGTCCTACCTTTTAAAATATTTTCGAGAAAATCAGTGTTGTTATCTCAAACTGTTTCTCCAATGCAGAAATCAAAATTTAACTGGTGTCTCTTCTCTTTGTGTGGTTTCTAAATCATTTAGAATTCTGCAGTGATGATGTAGTCATTGTTATGTGTTTCTTAGATCTGCAACCTTTCTTTTCATTTACCATCTTTTTTTGGGAGCTCTTGTTTTCTGAATGTTTGTTCTTATTAAACTGTTTTTCTTTATGAAACGGTTATAAAGAAATTCGTCATTTTCTTTGCTTTTACTTCCCAGTCATGCTTTATGACTTTGGTTAGCTTATTTGTTTCTTTCCCTCCAGAATGTTTAGACAGCTGTTTTGTTCTTCCTTTTAATCTGTTTCAATCTTGGAGAGCTGAGCCGGGCGTTATATCTGTTCTCGGCTCTCTTTTTGATACATCTGAGGCCAGTTTGATTTCTATTTCAAACTCGAGTGCAGCCTCTGAGCGCATCCTATACGTGCTGATCTTCTGTGCCGGAGGGATGGTTGGGCTGAGAGTGGAGATGAGTGGGGGGCTCACCGCCAATGAGATGAGATGCAGACCTTGTTACACCAGATGGGCTCTGTGCTCTGCTTTGGGATTTTGTCCAGTGTTTTATGCCATGTTCACTTACATCCAGTTGGGGAAATTGTTCTCCAGCTCTGGATTCCTTCCACCTGATTATGTGAAGGCCTGGACGCTTCAACAGAGTGAGGCTCATTGCTCATTTCTCTGTTGCATTTCTTTTCTTTCTTTTTTTTTTTTTTGAAAGATTTTATTTATTTGACAGAGAGAAACACAGCGAGAGAGGGAACACAAGCAGAGGGAATGGTAGCGGGAGAAGCAGGCTTCCTGTAGAGCAGAGAGCCCGATGTGGGGCTCGATCCCAGGACTCCGGGACCATGACCCGAGCCGGAGGCAGATGCCCAACGACTGAGCCACCCAGGCGCCCCTTCTCTGTTGCATTTCTCATTCTCAGCCACATTTCCAGAAGAAGGAGAGAGGCCATGACTTCGGAGTGCTCACCCCACAGATGCGGGTGTCGGGGAGGGTCCCAGGATTGCAGGTTGCACATTACAGCCTCCGAGGTGCTGGCCTGAACCGTGGTGGGCTTGCTTGATCTGCTCTAGAGACTCGTTCCTTGGCATTTTTGTAGTTTTTGTATTATAGAAAGACACGTTGTCTGTCTTTCACCTCTACCTTCTTTTCTTTTAATCCCCTCCTTTTTTCTGGGAGGAGAAAATGTGTGTAAGTAAGTTTCGATAGTTTATGCGTATGTGTCTGTGTATGGAGTGTTAAGGTCTCGGCAAATGCCACTGCCTTTCAGCTGTGCTTTTAGGAACCAAGGAGGGCCATCCATGGAAGTCTTGGGGAGGGCCACCGTGGGATGTGCAAGTTGGGGTGCAGAACTGGGCACTTCTTCCATCTCCCGGTGGGAGCTTCCCGCCCGGGACTCTGATGTGGGGTTGCTTGCGTGGATGGCTGCTATTTTGTGAGCATGGACGGGTTCCCCAACTGATTGTTTTTCTCAAGAGCCTTGGACAACACGACACGAGTGCCGTCTCTTCTTAGCCCTTCCCTGTGCAGGGAAGCCACCCCCAGTGGGCCCGCGGTATGGGCCACTGTGGGAAGCCTTCCCATTTAGCAGGGATGGGATTAGAAGTGTCAGGCAAGACGCCAGGATAGTGAGGACACATGAGAAGAAAAGCATGATACAAAAATGTGATGAGAAAGAGCAGGCCGCCTCTGCGAGCTTCTAGAGAACTGGTCTCATGAAAGGAGGTGATTCACGCATTCACAATGGGCAGTGACACAGCAGAACCCCGTGTTTGGAGACTTCGCTTGTGAAGGGAGTTATTTCAAATTCCAAACAATGGGAGATTTTTCCCACTGCACTTTTCAGAGTAGCCCGTGATTGGCTTGTAAATAGAGACCCAAGATACAGTTTTTTGAAGTTTAACTGGGGTTCTGTTTTATTTTAAGATCTCCAAGAAATTTCTGATTATATGATGTACAGTTTTATTTTTTTGATGATGTTATTTCCATTTGAAACTGGAGATTCCCCTTTGACTTAAGGATTGGTTGGGTAAACACTTGTAGGTTCACGGCTGCTTACTGCCTATTTTAATTTGGCCGTGACAAGGTCCCTTCAATGATGGTGGTCTTTATGTGTAGGAGGGAAAAAATCCAGATGCTAGAAATGAAAAGATTGATACTTGGACTGCATCAGAGATTTTGATGATAAAAAGGCAAATAGGACACTGGAGAAAATATTTGCAATACTTTAAACCAACAAAGGACCAATTAAGGAAGTCTTTAATTCAAAAAGAAAATAGAAGAAAAAAAAGAAAAGAAGAAACGATAATGTACAGATGAGTTTAAAAAAAAAAAAAAGACAGGGCTCCTCGATTGCTCAGTTGGTTAAGCATCTGACTTCAGCTCAAGTCATGATGCCAGGGTCCTGGGATCGAGTCCTGTGTTGGGCTCCCTGCTCAGTGGGGAGTCTGCTTCTCCTTCTCCCTCTGCTGCTCTTCCTGCCTGTGCTTTCTCTCTCTTTCCCTATCAAATGAATAAAAATCTTAAAAAAAAAAAAGGCAGAAAGAAAAAAAATGCATTGAGTGGGCTCAAACAGTAAGAATCCCTCTTCAGTGTTAGACCAAGTATCCTCAAGTTTTTAACCTATGGAGTAGAGTCCTGTTCTTGCGTTATCGAGTGTCTAACCTGTTTTATGTCTAACTGTGAACTTTTGATATATATATATATATGAGAAACATGGATACAGGGAAGAATAGCAATTAGTGGACAAGGAATTATTATATACTAACCCATGAAAGATGCTTGATTTAAATAATTAAAGAAAAATTCTTTTTGCATCTCAGTTTGATAAAGCACGGACAGACATTTAAAAGTTTGTTAATCTTGGGTGCTACGGAGTATGTGATCGGAGGGAAGGGTGGCTAGTTTAGCTTTTACTGAGGGCACGTTGGTTGTAGCTACCCAAATTACACGCTTTGACTCAGTGATCTCACTTGGCAATGGCACTCGATAAATACACCTATAAAAGTCAGCCAGACATGTGCACAAAACTCATGATAGTGATGTCCCCCAAACAGAAGACCTTGTAAGTTTCCATAATTAGGTGATAGGTTGAATAAATTAAATTCTACAGTAGATTATCAGGCACTCTTTAAAAACAATGAGGTAGGGATGCCTGGGTGGCTCAGTCAGTTAAGTGACTTCGGCTCAGGTCATGATTCTGGGGTCTTGGGATTGAGCCCTGGGTCGGGCTCCCTGCTCAGCAAGGAGCGTGTTTCTCCCCCTGCCTGCTGCGCCCCCTTGTATAATTATGCACATGCTCTCTCTCTCTCTGACAAATAAATAAATAAAATCTTAAAAACAAATTAATAAAATAAAAACAATGTGGTAGATCTACATGAACATTTTTTTCCAAAAACATCACTTATGTTTATATATTTTTAAAGATGTATTTATTTATATGAGAGCAAGAACATGTAAGGGGGAGGGGCAGAGAGAGAGAGAGAGAGAATCCCAAGCAGAATCTGCACTGACCGTGGAGCCCGACGTGGGGCTCAGTCTCACCTCCCTGAGATCAAGACCTGAGCCAAAACCAAGTTGGATGCTTAGCTGACTGCACCACCCAGGAGCCCTGCTGATATGTTTTTAAAAACAAATTCAGAAAACTGTTTAGAGAATTTATCCTTTTGGAGAATGGTTGTATTCTTTCTGTACTTTTTGAATTTCCTAACCAAGCACATATGTAATTATGTACAACCTCAAAGTTGTTATATGAATCTTGGGTCCAAACCATTTTCTGTTTTCTTTATATTTCTGTCTTAAAAAAAATGGCTATCATATGTTATTTAAATTTTTTTTAAACCAAAAAAAAAAAAAAGATTCATTATGTATTTATCCTTCTTAATGCTATCCAGTCATTGTTGCACTTGGGGCACGTTTTTTGCTTTGCACATTTATATTCAGCCAAAATTAATGAGGGACTTCTCCCCCACCACATCTCTACTCCCATACTTCAGGAAATTATTTGTTAACAGAGAATAAATGAGACGACTTGAATGATCTGGGGTCTTCTGAATGTTCTCCACCTCTCTTTCTGGTGTAATTACCATTCTTTGAGTTAGAGGGTGGCCTCCTGCAGACACTTTCCCTTTCTCAGGGCGTATGACATCGGAATCAGCAATTGGTCAGGAACTTTTCATAATGACGCACTTTCTGGCATAAGGAGTATTACCTCAGGAGCTGTTTCAAAGACGATGATTTCTTTTCTTTCTTTCTTTCTTTCTTTCTTTCTTTCTTTCTTTCTTTCTTTCTTTCTTTCTTTCTTTCTTTCTTTCTTTCTTTCTTTCTCTTTCTTTCTCTCTCTCTCTCTCTCTCTTTCTTTCTTAGATTTAATTTATTTGTTTGAGAGAGTGAGCAAGAGAGAGGGAGCATAAGCAGGGGGGAGAGGCAGAGGGAGAAGGAGAGGGGAGAAGCAGACCCTGTCCTGAGGAGGGAGCCCGATGTGGGGCTCGATCTCAGGATCATGACCTGATCTGAAGGCAGATGTCCAACCCAGGCATTCCCCTTATCTGTAGCTCTTTTGTTGTCTTTGTGAAAAGATTTGACTCCAATAATGTGAATTTTAGGAATTTGTTCCAATCTCGAGAAAGTAATTCGAAAGAAAAATTATTTATTTTGTTTTAACATTCAATTTATTTTAGTATTTTGAAATATTAAAAAGTATTCGTCGATGGAAGAATGTGACTTATGATATACCCATTTGGTAGGAAGGTTACGCAACCAATAAGATGTTAGTTATGAACCTCGTGTGGCGACACTAGAAAATACTCAGAAGGGGCTCCTGGTGGCACAGTTGGTTAGTGTCTGACTCTTGATTTCAGCTCAGATTATGATCACGGGGTCATGAGATCGAGTCCTGTGTCAGGCTCCCCCTCAGAGTGGAGTCGGCTTCTCTTTCTCCTTCTGCTCCTCCCTCTGCTCGTGCTCTCTGTCTCTCAAATAAATGAATAAGAATCTTAAAAAAAAAAAAGGAAAATACTCATAAAAGAAAGTCAGTGTGTGTACCACCGCCATCTCTGGGAAAATTCCTATTTGGATGGAAAAGTCAGGAATGTTCAAGAAATTAGAAAAATATTGGGCACCTCAGTGGCTCAGTCAGTTGAGTGTCTGACTCTTGGTCTCAGTTCAGGTCTTGATCTCAGGGTTGTGAGTTTAAGCCCCATGTTGGGCCCAACGTGGAGCCCACTTCAAAAAAAAGAAAAAGAAAAAAAAAAGGAAAAAAAATAATTTGTTGGAATGTGAGAAGTATGAATGAAGTTATTTATTTAATTTCTTGAATGTCATGAAGTCTGCCATAAATAAGAATGTGGAGAAAAAAGAAAGACGTGGAAGACATACTTTTTGGGAGGAGTATAAGGAGCTGACGGTTGTGCGTCTAGACGTGGTGATGGATGTGGACTGGGCCTCCTCTGTGGGCCCCTGTCTCAAATGAGTGTTTTCGCAGGTGCACCGTCAGGATGACAGTGGCCTCCTTTAAAGGAGGCCTGACCTGGCCAGCGTGCCATCCCTCAGGAGAGGGGATACCGTCATACCTTGCAATGTATTCAAGCTCTAATTGTTTTTTTTAACATCTTCTGCAGGTCCTTTCTCTTGCTGAATTCTTTTGGCCATGTACCCTGTTCATGATTCTGACAGTGCTACGCTTTCAAGAACCTCCCAGACACAGAGACAACTGTAAGTTTCACGTTCGCTGTACTTTTGAACTACAGAGCTCTG
>JAQQSY010007904.1:0-10176 GCA_028646535.1 Procyon lotor | reverse complement strand
ATTTTCACAATATTTGTTCTTCCAATCCATGAGCATGGGACGTTTTTCCGTTTTTTGGTGTCTTCCTCAATTTCTTTCATGAGCACTTTGTAGTTTTCTGAGTACAGATTCTTTGCCTCTTTGGTTAGGTTTATTCCTAGGTATCTTATGGTTTTGGGTGCAATGGTAAATGGGATTGACTCCTTAATTTCTCTTTCTTCTGTTTTGCTGTTGGTATATAGAAATGCAACTGATTTCTGTGTATTAATTTTATATCCTGACACTTGACTGAATTCCCGGATGAGTTCTAGCAGTCTTGGAGTGGAGTCTTTTGGATTTTCCACATAAAGTATCATATCATCTGCAAAGAGTGAGAGTTTGACTACTTCTTTGCCAATCTGGATGCCTTTGATTTCTTTTTGTTGTCTGAATGCTGAGGCTAGGACTTCTAGTACTATGTTGAATAGTAGTGGAGATAGTGGGCATCCCTGCCGTGTTCCTGATCTGAGGGGAAATGCTGAGAGCTTTTCCCCATTGAGAATAATATTCGCTGTGGGTTTTTCATAGATGGCCTTGATGATGTTGAGGAATGTGCCAAGAGTTAAATCTCTTGTATATTCTTTTTTTTGTTGTTTTAAAGATTTTATTTATTCATTTGACAGAGAGGGAGAGCATGTGTGCGCACGGGCTTACAAGTAGGCAGAGAGGCAGGCACAGGGAGAGGGAGAAGCAGGCTCCCCGCCGAGCAAGAAGCCTGATGTGGGGCTCAATCTCAGGACCCTAAGATCATGACCCCAGCCGAAGGCAGAGGCTTTAGCCCACTGAACCACCCAGGTGCCCATCTCTTGTGTATTCTTAAAAACTCAAATCCAGGGGCACCTGTGTGGCTCAGTCGTTAAGCGTCTGCCTTCTGCTCAGGTCATGATCCAGGCAGGGGTCCTAGGATCGAGCCCCGCAATGGGCTCTTTGCTCAGCAGGGAGCCTGCTTTTCCTGCTACCATTCCCTCTGCTTGTGTTCCCTCTCTAGCTGTGTTTCTCTCTGTCAAACAAATAAAATCTTAAAAAAAAAACCCTCAAATCTGCAATTTAGATTTTAATTTCATATATTGAGAACAATTTTCTATATCAACACATGTTGAGCATGTACCATAATTAAACTTAACATTGTGTTCTTTATTGTTGTAAAGAAGGTTGCAGTGAACATCCTTAAACATTAAGCAGTGGTTATTAATACCTGTAGCATAAATTCTTGGAATTGAAATTACCATATTAAAGAGAATGTTTGTTTTAAATTTTGCTGAATACTGGCCTACAAAAAGCAGAATATGTATTTTTATCAGTAGTGTTTGGGAGTCCCTGTTTGACTATATCCTTGCTAACCCTGGTGTTATTAAACTTTTTAATATTGGCCAGTCTGATAGTGGCAAGTAATTGCTCTCATACCATTTTACTAATGTTCATTTTAACAGCATTTGCATGCTTTTTCATGTGTACTAGATATTTGAGATTTTTTTTCTTTGAGATTTGTCTTTACTTTTTTTTTTTTTTTTTTACATACCTGTATTTTTAAAATGTTATTATTTGAGGGGTGCCTGGGTGGCTCAGTTGTTAAGCGTCTGCCTTTGGCTCAGGTCATGATCCCAGGGTCCTGGGATTGAGCCCCGCATCGGGCTCCCTGCTCGGCGGGAAGCCTGCTTCTTCCGCTACCATTCCCTCTGCTTGTGTTCCCTCTCTCGCTGTGTTTCTCTCTGTCAAATAAATAAAATCTTTTTTTTTTAAGATTTTATTTATTTGACAGAGAGAGAGAGATCACAAGTAGGCAGAAAAGCAGGCAGAGAGAGGGGGAAGCAGGCTCCCTGATGAGCAGAGAGCCCAATGCGGGGCTGGATCCCAGGACCCTGAGATCATGACCTGAGCCGAAGGCAGAGGCTTTAATCCACTGAGGCACCCAGGCGCCCCTAAATAAAATCTTTTAAAAAAAAATGTTATTATTTGAAAGTCATTAAAATTTGATTGTCTCATCATTGAGAGTGGGGATGTAATCGTAAGATTCCATGCTGCTTTGAGGTTCTCAAGAAGCATAGTTAGTTGCAGTCTAACCTAAAGCCATTGGAATATATGATACAAATTAGGGATTGATTGTTGCTGTAAGAAATGTCCATGTAGTCATTTACAACATTTATTAATGTTTTATATACCAATGCTACTAGACTGTAGGAAGACTAAGTCATAGCTGAATAACTGGAAAGATCCTAGTGCTTTCCACTTTTTCGTATATTGTTATTTTAATGTGTTTTAAGTAAGGTGCCACTGAATGGACTTATGGATTGGGCCAAATCAGTTTGTTTTGAGGGTTTCAAATTGCTGCTTAAATGAGATAATCTTTAAGGTTTGATTTGGTAGCAGATAGGTACCCAGTGTGTCAACTTCTTTATTTCCTTTCCATCCTGAATGTTTTAAAGAAGTGTTTCATGTAGGGCAGCTTTCTACCATTTTCCTGTCAATGTACAGCTCACTGAAAGAAAAAAGTTTCCTAGATGTTTATAGAGCATTTTCAGTGTGTTTTGGAAGTATAATTTACAGTAAATTTTTTTAAGTTGAAACAATATGGATGCCCTTTGGATCCTTATGTAGTGGATATAATGAGTTTGACCTGTTTTTGAACATTTTATATACAATTTTTTTTATTCACTTGATGATTGGTTTTAACTTGGTTTATTTGGCGTTAAAGTTATGTATTTCATTTTATTGAAATCCGTACATATCAAAAGTGATTTGAATTTGTAACACATGGAATTTGAATCCCTGGGTAAAAGGTGGCCATGTTTTCATAATCAAATCACTTTTGAGGGAAGAACTTTAGAAGTTATCTATTTCACTCCCTTTCCAGCTTAAAACTTTTAAGGGTGAAACTCCTCAGTGTAGGATGTGGCGGAGGATTCAAATAGGTCATAGTATCAGTAAAATTCTGAACATTGACATATTTATTTACCACAAAACAAAATTCCTGAATAATATATCATTAATCTAATGCGAACACCCTTCTAAAAAATAGGATCTAACCATTTCCTTGTAAAAATTCTCGCAAGTACAGTTTGGTCAATATTAGCTCCTTTCCTTTGTAGGATTTGAATGAAGCAGTGAGAATCTAGAACCAAATCTGCTTAGTTAAATTTGTTTTATTTATTTAGAATTTTTTAAAAAGATTTTATTTGAGGGGCGCCTGGGTGGCTCAGTCGTAAAGCGTCTGCCTTCGGCCCAGGTCAGATCCCAGAGTCCTGGGATCGAGCCCCGCATCGGGCTCTCTGCTCTGCAGGAAGTCTGCTTCTCCCGCTACCATTCCCTCTGCTTGTGTTCCCTCTCTCGCTGTGTTTCTCTCTGTCAAATAAATAAAATCTTTAAAAAAAAAAAAAAAAAAGATTTTATTTGAGAGAGAGAATGCACAAATGAGGGGAGGGGCAGAGGGAGAAGGAGAGAAGCAGACTCCCTGCTGAGCGGGGAACCTGACACAGGGCTTAATCCCAGGACCCCCCCACCCCCACCCCGCTATCCGGACCATGACCAAATCCAAAGGCAGACATTTCACCTACTCTAAGCCACCCAGGCACCCCTGAATTTGTTTTAATATACAGTCATATTGTACTCTCATCAAAGATACGTATCTGAAAAACCGTCTTTTTTTTTTTTTTTTTTTTTAAAGCTTTTATTTATTTATTTGACAGATTGAGAAAGGGGCAGAGCAACAGGCAGAGGCAGAGGGAGAGGGTTATCCACTGAGAAGGGAACCTGTCACCAGGCTCCATACCAGCACCATGGGATAGTGACCTGAGCCTAAGGCAGATGCTTAACCAACTGAGCCACCCAGGCGCCCCTCAAAAACTGTCTTAATCAAACTTCAACAATAAGTTAGCAGATCCTTTAAAAATAGTACAAAGTATCAAAAGCAAGTAATTACAGAATACCCGCTATATACTACTCAGTATGCTAGGTTCTGGTCGACAGTGATGAAAAACCAGATGTGGTTCTTGCTTTCCTAGTTTATTGTCTAGTGGAGAAGATAAACATTAAACAATTTTTATGTCATGTTTGTTTATTGATTGACTAGAGCTGCAGTCAGTGTTTGATGATCATATGTATTTATCCACCTTCCAATTAGTTTGTCCTTAGGTAAGAGGAGTATAAGTGAAACAATTCCATGTTTAATTATTGCTTAATAATTTTGAGGTCTAATATAAATGGGTTTGAATAAACAACATTGCTCTTTTCCAACTGGTATAGATTATAAAGAAATGATTTTCCATCCCACTTTTCTGTAGTCAGCTTCATTGGCCTTGGTCCCAAACTAAAAAATTGAAGCAAGATTGGTTAAGAAGGGAAGACATTACTAATTTAAGGGAGAGTAGGAATGCAGAAATTTTTTATATTTTAGATTTGAAATGCCAAAAATTTAAGTACCCTTTGAACATTCCAAAACCAATAAGACACTTGAGCCCAGGAGATTATTACAAAGAACTTGGAAAGCTTTTGTTTATGTACCTAAGGCATTTGTACCAAAATATTTATAGGGTTTATTTGGAGGTGGGAAATTGGGAGTGGAATTAGATGGAATACAATTACAAGTGTGATTTTTCACTTCTTTGTTGCATACAAAATTTTAAAGTGGTGGGATTGTAGGTGAATTTTACTTTCTTGTTATATTTCAGTATTTTTTTAAATAAAATTTAAACATGATAAGGTAGTGCTGTATGTATTCATATGAAAGGATATCCAAGATAAAAAGCAGTGATATATAGAAAAAGGTTTGAAAGAATTACTAAAGTGTTATGTGTTGCATGAATTAGTGGGACATTCATTTTGTTTCTTGGGTTTTTATATGGTTTGTACTTCACCTGTTACCCTTTTATTTATTTTTTATTTATTTTTTATTTTTTTTTTAAGTAATCTCTACACCCAGCATGTGGCTCAAATTTACAACCCCAAGATCAAGAGTTGTATTCTCCACTGACTAAGCCACCCAGGTGCCCCACCTGTTACCTTTTATATTTATTTATTTGTTTGTTTATTATAAAATATTTTATTTGACACATAGAGATACAGTGAGAGAGGGAACACAAGCAGGGGGAGTGGGTGAGGGAGAAGGAGACTCCCCGCTGAGCAGAGAGCCCAATGCAGGGCTTGATCTCAGGACCCTGGGATCATTACCTGAGCTGAATGCAGATGCCCAACCACTGAACCACTTAGGCACCCCCCGCCCCCAATTACCCTTTTAAATAAATTTTTATTTTATCAGCTGTTGTTTCAGTACTTGTCTTTGCATCTCTCCCTCTTTGTTTCCTAGCCCTTGTGTCTTTTTCTCCTTTTATTCCCTTTAGGTCTGAAGGAATACCCTCCTGTAGCTTTCTAAGATCTCTCCTGTCTTTTGTTTGTGTTAGCCTGGGTGTAAAAATCTAGGTTGAAATCTGTTTTGCTCAGAACTTTGAAGCATTTGTTAAATGTCAAATATCTCCAACATACAAAGCAGTAAAGAGAGTAAAAAATGAACATGACGTAAGAAATTGAGTGATTGAAGCTATGTACCCTTTCACAGATTCTTTTTCTCTCTCACCACCATCCTGATTTTGGTATTTAATTATTCTCCTGAATCTCTTTACTTAGCATTTGTGCATTTTAATACAATCTCTAGTATTATTTTATGTGCTTTCAGCTTTACTTAAATGCTGTACTATATGTATTCAGAAGCTCTTTAAACTCAGCATAATGGAAAAATAAAATAAATTCGACATAATGTCTCCAAGATTTATCTGTATTGGTGTTTGTAGCTTTGGCACATTCATTGTTTAGTGGTGTGTAGTGTCTTATTATGTAAATAATGTTATAATTCATTTGTCCATTCTTTTATTAATGGATTTAGAGGCATTTATTTACATTAACTGTTGAGGTGGACATCTTTCCAGTATATCTTGATACATGGATACAAGAATTAGAGTATATGCTTAAAGTGGAGTTGCTGGGTTCATATATAGGCCTGCCTTCAACTATAATAAATACTGCCAAGTTATTCTCCAAAGTATGTGTAGCAGTTTATTCCAGCTCTCAGTGTATGAAATTTACATTGCCCCATATTCTTGCCAATACTTGTAGTTAAATTTTAGCCATTTGCATGGGTGGACTATGATATCTCATTGTGGTTTTAATTTTTTTTCCTGTTTACTTATAAGGAGTTACCAGTTTAGTTATATTTATTACTATTCATATTTTCTCTTCTGTGAATTGCATTTTCTTATTTTTTAGTTGGGTTATTTGACATTTTATTTTATCGTAGCTTAGATTTTATTTTTAGGTAGTCTCCACACCCAGCATGGGGCTTGAACTCAAAACCCAAGATCAAGATTTACGTGCTCTTCTTACTGACTAAACCAACTAGGCGCTCCTTATTTGTCTTTTTCTTCATTTTCTTTAAGATTTTATTTATTTGAGAGCAAGTGGAGAGAGTACAGAAAAGTGCAGGGAGGGAGAGGGACAAGCAGACTCCACACTGAGCAGGGACCCTGATGCGGGGCTCAGTCTCACAACTCTGAGATCGTGACCTGAGCCGAAATCAAGAGTTGGCCACTTCACAACTGAGCCACCCATGCTCCCTGACCCTGAGATCATGACCTGAGCTGAAGGCAGAGGCTTTAATCCACTGAGCCACCCAGGTGCCCCAGTATCTTTTCATTTTTTATATTATCTTTATGCATAGGAGTTTTATATTTTTTGCAGTAAAAATTATAAATCTGATAATTGAAACATAAAATTTCTTTAAATTCTTTTTATGCTTTTTGTGTACTTTTGACCCATATGTCTTTTTTTTAAATATTATTTTTGGTGCACCTGGTTGACTCAGTCAATTAAGTGTCCCACTCTTGATCTCAGTTTAGGTCTTGATCTCAGGGTCATGAGTTCAAGCCCCATGTTGGGCATGGAGCCTACTTAAAAAAAAAAAAAAAAAAGATTTTATTTTTAAGTAATCTGTACGCCCAATGTGGGGCTCAAACTTACAACCCTGAGATCAAGAGTCACACATTCCACCGACTGAGCCAGCCTGGCGCCCTGTAGCCTGTATGTCTTTAAAAACAGCTTTGTTGAAGTATAATTGACATACAGTAAACTGCTCCTAGTTAAAATGTGCAATTTGATAAGCTTTGGCATATCCAAACACCCATGAAATCATCACCATAATCAAGATAATGAATATACCCATCACCCCTAGAAGTTCGTTCTCACTCCATTGCATTTCCTCTTTCTTTCCCTACCATCTTTCCACCATCACTCAATTATTAAGCTGCTTTATGTCTCTATAGATTAGATTGTATTTTTAAGAATTTTATATAAATAAAACTCTGTAATGTCTTTGGCTTCTTCCACTTAGTATAATTATTTTGAAATTCATTCAAGTTGTTTATATTACTAGTTAGTGTTTTATTGCATGGTTCTGTCATGATTTGCTGATTCACCTATTATTGATAGACATTTGGCTTATTTTGAGTTTTTGGCTATTACAAATAAAGTTGTTGCGAACATTAGTGGATAAGTCTTTGTGTGGACAGTTGCTTTCTCTTGGATAAATACCTAGGTGGAATGGTTGGATCACATGACAGGTTTTTCAGAGTAGTTGTATCATTTTACATTCCCACCAACAATGAGAGAGTTTGCCACCTCCTGATTAGCACTTGGTGTGGCCACTCTTTCATTTTAGCCATTCTAAAATTAGTAGTTCTTTGTGGTTCTAATTTACATTTCCCTAATGACTATTTTATTTAAAGATTTATTCATTTGAGAGAGAGCATGCAGGGGGCTGGGGTGGGGCAGAGAGGGAGAGGGAGATGCTTAAGTAACCACCCAGGCACTCATTTTTTTTTGTTGTTAATTTATTTATTTGTTTTTGAGAGATCCCACACTTGCATGGGTGAATGGGGAGAGGGGCAGAGGGAGAGTGAATGAGAGAGAGAGAATCTATTGTAAACTCCCTACTGAGTAAGGAGCCTGACACAGCTTGATCTCACAACCTTGAGATCATGACCTGAGCTGGAGTCAAGAGTTGGATGCTTAACTGACTGAGCCACCCAAGTGCCCCACTAATTAATGACTTAACCATATTGAGTACTTTTTCATATGCTTATTTGCCATCCTTATATCTTTTCTGATGAAATATCTTTTCATATCTTTTTTTTTTTTTTAAGATTTTTATTCATTTATTTGACAGAGAGGAGAGAGATCACAAGTAGGCAGAGAGGCAGGCAGAGAGAGGGGTGGGGAAGCAGGCTCCCTGCTGAGCAGAGAGCCTGATGCGGCTCAATCTATCCCAAGACCCTGAGATCGCGACCCGAAGGCAGAGGCTTTAACCCACTGAGCCACCCAGGCACCCCCTTTTCAAATCTTTTGCCCATTTAAAAAATGGGTTGTTTGTGTTCTTATTGTTGAGGTTTGAGAGGGATGTGTTGGGGGCCTGTTTCTGGACATAAACCCTTCATCAGATATGTTTGTGTGTGTGTGTGTGTGTGTATGTATGCATATACTCAAAAAATATATATATATATGTATTTATATATATATATTTTTTCATATTGAGGCTTAGATGGCAAAGAGTGGGCAGAATGGGGATGGTGATGTGTATCACTTTTAAGTTAGACACATTCTGACTGTGGTTCACTTGGGACTCTGGAGGGAATACCCTTTGCCATGACACAGATTCCAGATTCCATTGTGGTGATGTGGCCATTGGGGAAAGCCTGAGGTGCTGTCTACCTGCTTATAGGGAGCAGATCACTCCCTATGAGTGGGAGTGAACTGAGGTGGATGTCACACATTCTGGACTGAACACTGAACTCATGTGAGATACTGTCAAGAACTACTAGGAAATACTGAGTAAGACGGGAGGGAAAAGTCTTACATAACCAGGTGGGCACACAAACAGCCAAGCCATGGTTAATTTCTATTAAATTGATCCCTTCTATAACCATAGAGTTGATGGGGTCAGGGGAAAAGGTGGAATCAAATACACTCTTTGCAAAAATATTCTTCTGGGCTGTGGCTTTTCATTTTGTTTTCTTAACAGTATAACTTGAAGAATACAAGCTCTTAATTTTGATAAAGTTCAGTCTATCAACTTTATCTTTTATGAATTATGTTTTTCATGTTATATGTAAGAAATCTGCCTGTCTCAAGACCACGAAGATTTTCTTCTATGTTCTCTCCCAGAAATTTGTTTGAGGTTTTACATTTAGATCTATGATCCATTTGGAGCTAATTTTTGTATATTGTATGAGGGGTTGATGGAAGTTTTTTGTGTTTTTAAAATGAATATCTAAATATTGCATATCTTTTGTTGAAAAGACTGCTTTCTCATTGAATTAAGAAATTGCCTTTGCACCTTGTTGAAAATCAGTTAGCCATATGTATATAGGTGTACTTCTGGACTCTGTTCTGTTCACCGATCTATTTGTCTACCCTGATGCCATTTATCATACTCTTGTATTGCTTTTTCAAACAGAAAATATAATATGAAAGCAACATAGCACAATAGAGACAGGAAGTATAATGGTGGTTGCCAGGGGACTGAAGGGAGGGAGTAATAGGGAGTTATTGTTTAATGGGCTCAGTTTCAGTTTTGTTTTTGTTTTTTTTTTTAAAGATTTTATTTCTCTATTTGACAGAGAGGAGAGAGATCACAAGCAGAGAGGCAGGCAGAGAGAGAGGGAGGCAGAGAGAGAGGGAGGCTGTCTCCGTGGGGCTCGATCCCAGGACCCTGAGATCATGACCTGAGCTGAAGGCAGAAGCTTTAACCCACTGAGCCACCCAGGCGCCCCTCAGTTTCAGTTTTGTAAGGTGAAAAGAATTCTATGGATGGACGTTAGTAGTGGTAGCACAGCAACATAAATATACTTAATGCCACAGAACTGTACTTTGAAAAATAGTTAAGAGTCTTTTTTTTTTTTAAGACTATACTCTTTTATTAAAAGTGATATTGTACAGGGGCGCCTGGGTGGCTCAGTCGTTAAGCGTCTGCCTTCGGCCCAGGTCAGATCCCAGGGGTCTGGGATCGAGCCCCGCATCGGGCTCTCTGCTCTGCAGGAAGCCTGCTTCTCCCGCTACCATTCCCTCTGCTTGTGTTCCCTCTCTCGCTGTGTTTCTCTCTGTCAAATAAATAAAATCTTT
>JAQQSY010007903.1:0-10177 GCA_028646535.1 Procyon lotor | reverse complement strand
GCTACCATTCCCTCTGCTTGTGTTCCCTCTCTCACTGTGTTTCTGTCAGATAAATAAAATCTTTAAAAAAAAAAGGGAGGGGGGGAATGGTGTGTTTTTCACTGTTGTTTCCCCAGCACCCCTCAAGGCAGTTGGTGCGTAAAGGTGATCAACTAACATCATCTGATTACGTGAAATGAATCCCAGGGGGATCACACCAGCTTGAAGACCATAGGCCAAGTCCAAACTCACTGAGGATGGGGGGATGAGTCTGATGATAGGTGTGGCTCTCACTGGCTCAGCACCTTAGAGACTGAATTTGTAGCTAGAAGATGTTCAGCACCAGTAGCTAGCCAAAGTTGCATAGGCACATAAGCTGATTTTAGACTACAAGCTGATTTCTCTGACCTAACTTCAGGCTTTTATTCCTTTGTGCTTATCCCTAAAAAAGACTAACACAGAGCCTTGCTCCTTCTTTGGGCCCTGGTCTGTGCTAAATCTTATGAGCTCGCTTGGACTACATTCCCTTGGCAGCCTCATTCTTTCTCAGCCCCATTTGTAATGAATGATTTCATAGGCTGAAATAAAGGCAGAGATGGTGGCATGGGATAAAATTAAGTAAGTTTACAGATCCAGGATTTATTTTATTTCAACACCTTTCATATTTCTCTTTAGAAGGACTCTCAAATAATGAATTAGTAAGCTCACTTAAACAGAACAAAGTCATATTTCTAGATTGTTAGTAGGACATGTATCCAAAACTTACTTTAGCATGTATAAAGCATCACAGAGAAAATCCATCCACTGGCACTGGGCAGATTCTGTGTTTCTTTTTTGCCACATAATCCCTTGGCTGTTCCTTTGATCAGCAGTGCAAATCCTAATTAAGGTTTCATCTGATAATTTGATTTCATGATAAAGATCTATTCTCAGTTAGGAGCTCTGCCTCCTTAAATTCCTGAGGTTAATGAAAATCACTAATCCAATGGATAAACAGGCAATGGGAAAGTCAAATCATAACTTTCATGTTTTCAGAAATGCTGCGATTTAAGGGTTTTTGGAGGCTCTTACAACGAAGAAAGATTGAGATGCAAATTTCACTGAGAGGAAAGAGAAAACTTCCTGAGTGTGAAAGAACATTATGTAAATGGAATGGCTGTATGAAAAGTACAGTACTCTCTAGTGCCACAAATAATCACACAGGTGTTGAGGTAGTTCCCCTGCTAATGACAGGGTAGGACAAGAAGGTGAAGTAGAACTTTGTAGAGTAAGAACAGTGCAATGGATCTTGAGAAGGAAAACCAGATTCTTGCTGCACATCCACTTGTCCTGTGGCCCCTGAATTTCTGGGCAAGCCTCTCAAGTCCGAGTCTGATCAATGCCAAGTTCATCAAGAAAAGGTCACATTCTTTCATTAAGAAACCAACAACGATCAAACTTGGGAAGTAAATTGATGGATTTTTCTTTTCAGAATCCTATTAGTTCTGGGAAAATTCCAAAAGTCTTTTGCAACATTCCCCAAATGGCCAGAACTAATAGCAGAGTTCAACATATTAGCATTCAGCAGAATGAATCCATATTTATTTCATTAAATTTAATTATATACTAGAAGAAAAAAAAAAAAAAGAACCAAGAGGGACATAGAAGAGATAATACCAATGCTCTGAGAAAATAAGAAAAGAAGAACAGTTTCATAGATTGCTGAGAGAGAGCAAAAAAGAGAAAACAGAAGCTAAATTTAAATATGACTATGAGCACTCGTTTGAATACTCCTATGAAATATGAGACATCACCTGCTAAACTTAAAGTCTGTATTATTCATTTTCATTTTATTAGAACTAGGAAACAGATTTTCCCTCTCATCTGGTTCTAATGAACTATCTGTGGAAAAAAACCATAGATATGCTATGTAGGCACAAATATACTCTCAAAGTCCAGATAAAGAGTAAACTAAGTCTATGTTTGCATGTTTTACCCTGAAGGTCACAGGTTCTAATTTCTCTAATCCTCTCTTAGAAGTGTACACATAGATAGCTCTAAATCATTTACAGGAAATTTTTGTTGAGGAGCTGGGAAATAAGATATAAAATACCATTTCTATTTCAAATCAGAAAGATCAGTAATGATGGCAAAGTCTACCTACTGCAAGCCCTCAGGTGAGCTTTGTGAAAGAAGTTCATGGCTTGAGGCTATTTTGAAGTGAATGCAAATTATCAGTCATTGAAAAATCTAATACTAATTGAGTCTCTTGTCAAAATGTATGCTATGAATCTCACCGCTTTCTTATTTAAAAACAGTTGCCCAGGGGAGAGGGTGGGTGGGATAGGGAAAAATGCGTGAAGGGGAGTGGGAGGTACAGGCCTTTTGTTGTGGAATGAAGAAGTCACAGGACAAAAGGTACCGAGCAGGGAACACGATCCGTGGTACTGTTTGGGGGGGACTGCTAGGAGCTACACTCCTGGTGAGCCTACCATCACAGAAATTGTCAGACCCCCACACTGTATACCTGAAACTAAGGTAAAATTGTGTGTCAACTGTACTTCAGTAAAAAAATAAAAATAAATAAAAAGCGTGGCTCTTTCCTAGCAGAGTGAAGGAGAAAGATAGCAGGAAGATAGGACCTGACCCAACAATGAAAAAGCATTCATTCGCCTTCGTTATCATTCTATAAGCTGAAAAAATAGCCTTGACTATGACTTCAACCTGATAATGAGGTGTGTGTGCTGTGTGTTTGCAAGGGAAGAAAGGGGATATACATTTAGCCCTTTTTGAGTCAAGCACTTAGGGTTCTATCTTTTGTGAGGGGAAAAAAAAAAGCCACAACAATTTTTCATTCCTGAAATGCATCCAGAAGTTTAAGTCACTCTTTTTCAAAAGAGGTGATTTTGTCTTGATCAGATGCAGTCCAGGGCTCATCTAAACTTAAATGGCTTAAATCGTGTACAGTGGACTCTAAAGAGAGTACATCTAAATGCAAAGTGGTTACAGGAATACAACAATGGGCTTGTATAATAGATTCTTTATTTCAAGCCAGAAGTAGACAATTCCTCATAAATAATGGCTCTGTGAGAACTGGTCCCTCCACCCCCCCCCCCACTTAAAACAGCTTACATTTTAGATGCAAGAATATTTTCAGATTAATGAACTTGTATAAAGCCCAAATTACGGATAAAATTTCCTGCATTTGGGTATCAAAATAAAGTGAGAGAATAAACATTCCTTGAGATTTTTCTAAAGATGAGGCACACCACTAGGCCGGGATAAGAGGGTGCAGCTCAGTGTCCATAGCCATCCGTCCCCTAAGGATATACATCTCTGTTCTCAGGCAAACTGAGAACTATTATTACTATAATAATCCTACCAATGAAAGGAAAAAAATCTATATAACAGATAGCACACTGTAAGACCGATAAATAGAAGTACAGATACATAAGTACGAGGTACATAGCTGACAGGCAGTGGGCCACCGTGGTTCAGGGCACAGACCTGAGCCAAACTACCTGTGTATGAATCCCAGCTCTACTGTTTCATAGTGGATCTTGAGCAAGTTAACCTTGGAACATCTCAGTTTTCTCCTCTATAAATCAGACCTCATAAATAGTAATATTTAGGACACAAGAGGGATATAATGCATAAATGAATTAATTCACCGGAAGTGTCTGGCAAATGTGTGTTCAATGAGTAGCGGTGGATACCGGAGTTCTAAACCTCACAACAAACACCATACACTACGCAAAGATAACATGCATGCATGCCACACACAAAAGCATGTATGAAGACATACCTGTTTTCCAGACAGTTCAACCTAGCTAGAAAAGACATGCTGTAAAGAGAAAGGCATTAGAGCAGGGAAATCTAAATTAAAAAATGGATAGCACCCACAGTTAAACACGATGGACTGAACTCTTGCATCTACTTCTGGACCTTCCCCAAATCCGTTAGAATTATGAACCGACAAGGAAAAAGAATGAAACAAGGAAGAAAGGAACCAGGACAAAAGAAGGGACAAGGTATCTGTATAAGTGGTATAGGGGTTCCAGGAAGGCTGCCCCAAGATGGACCGCTTTAGTATGAAGATTATTTTGAAAAAAATAATCACCAAGCAATCAAAATCCAGCAGATTCAGGAAAAGCTCTTTACCTCCCCCCCGCCCCTCACACACAACTGCCCTAAAAGAGTTTAGAGGAGCTGCTCCAAGAAGAGAACTATCTCTGTGGATAACTTCATTACCCTGTGAACTAGGTATGGTAGATGGGGAGGAAACTAGCAAGACCCATGGGATCGAAGTCCTCCACGTCCCATTGTTTCTAAGTAGCTCCCAAACACTTGTTTACCAAACATTTACTTTTTCATATTCCTGTGAATTACAGGTCTTCCCTTTGAAGACCTGTAATTCTCCTGTTCATCTATCTCATGTCAATTTGATTCTTAATCTGGCCAGAAGGATCCTGAAGTGGACAGGAATTTCTTCCTCCTCAACAATGGCAACCAATAACAACAGGACAGCTCATGCTGGAAAATTCCAGAATAAGGAATACCAAGAGAGAGGGAACCGGCTACAAGTATGCATAAACAGTATTAGGCGCTCCCCTACCCTCTTCCCTAATTCTTGCAAACAGAGGGCTAGCCCTCCCCTCCCCCTGCTTCCCCATAGGAACACACAAACACTGAAAAGGCAAAATGGAGCCAGAGAGGCTGTAGACTTCACAGCAGGAAATATGTTACC
This sequence comes from Procyon lotor, assembly GCA_028646535.1. Lineage (NCBI taxonomy): Eukaryota > Metazoa > Chordata > Mammalia > Carnivora > Procyonidae > Procyon > Procyon lotor. The sequence goes on along the minus strand of JAQQSY010007903.1, from coordinate 5,472 downwards.
AAGCAAGTGAAATGAAAACCAAAAACGTGGCTCTATCAGTCTTTATATTGATTCATGAACTTGCCAGCTCCCCACACTTCATCTTAAACCTTAGCACCCGCCATCCTGCTGGTTTGCTTCTACCTACAGGCAGGAAGCTGTAGGATTCCTGACTGATAAGATGGAATGAAAGATCATGCTGTTAGGAGAAGTACTTCAAGGAAACTGGCAAGTCCAGTCGGTGGGGAGGGATGCAGACCGAACTTCAATTGGTTTTTCAGTACTTTCTGTTTAAAGACAAGAAGGGGGCCAGATTTCACCAGTTGGTTGAAAAAAAGTCCCTACAATATTTGGGACAGCCAGAATATAAAAACTTGGATTTCATAGAGCCAATGCAAGAGGTAGAGCAAACTTTAAAGATAAATATTCTCAGGAGAATGAGAAAAAGTCACGGTGGGAGCTGGGTACCTCAAAGACAAAACAAAAAATCAAATGTGAAACAAGGCAGTTTTGAAGTTGGAATCTGAGGATTGGCAGTAAATATATTCAGCTGGTACCTCCTCTTGGTATTTAAAAAAAGTCACCGTCTTTCACACAGGAAAAGGTACACTCTTTCCTTCTCCTTAATCCTCGTGCACAGAGCCAGAAAAGTGAGGATGCAGAAATCTAAGTCCCGCCATCCGCCCTAAAGTTTCTGGAGCATCAAAACCACTCTTACACACACCCCCAAACAAAGGGCTCGGACACCAAGGCAGTGGTGGAAGTACATCTTACATGACAAGAACCTTAACAGAACTCCTTCCTTCACAAAAGGCAGTGACTCAACTCCATAAGCAAAGAGAGGAATGTTTTAGGGATTAAGCAAGGAGAGATGGCATGGTGCTAACCGAAAGCTCCCATCAGCTCACGTGCAGAGCCATTCGTGGAAATGGGTAGTAGACAAACTTAGGTGTCTGTTTCAATGACAAAACAGGAATGTATAATAAGACCATGGCGATGTCAACTTGAGAGTATGTGACTCAAAAGTCATTGAAAAATAACTAAATAACTAAAACTGCTATCCTTGTTATAGTTGTTGGAGGAAATATGACTTTTATATATTAAAATCATTTTTTCATATGAACCTTTAAAAGAAATATTACACCGGACAAGAAGACTTTATTAAGATTCTGGCAGTGGGGGGAAGGGATTTATTGGATTTACCTCCACTGAAACAGAAAGCAGGCAGATCACATATGGGCCTCAGTGAGTTAGTGAGACAGTACTGGAGGTTATGAACCCGGGAGGTTAGTCAATGTGTTTGCTAACTGGCACTTATGAAGTTAGCCTCCCACCTTCCTACAGAGGTCTAGAGATTGGAGCACTCTTTCCTGATGATGACATTTCAAAGAGATGGCTTCCGGGTCCTTGAGAAAAACTTATCTGGACTGTGTCACTGGCAAGAGGCTAGGACAAGCTTTACATCTCAAAGGATCAGAGAAAGAATTCACAACTGTAAGCTTTTAAAAATAGATGGTCTAAGAAAAGAGAGGTCAGGGGCCCACATTTGGAAAGAACCCATCTGAAGTTTAGTTAAGCTGATGGGCATATTAAGGCTATCTTGGTCAGTCTTAAATATGAAAACTTAGTAATGCTATTATTATAAAGAAAGTGGAAAGAGCATGGCATTTGGAGTAAAAAGACCAAGGGTTCAAATTCTGGATCTTTATGGCATCAGTGGTATGGACTCTCATTCAGTTGTAGGGAAAACAAATATGGTAAATTAAATGAGATAACATACATTAGAGTGTTTAGCACAGATTCAGATAAGGAGTGAGAATTCAGTTCATGTTGGGCCTTCCTATTAATGAGACTGGAATTCAGGTCCAGCAAAGGTTTCTGGTGTCTCCTGACATGATACACTGAAAAGAACACAAGTTCACCTCTGAGATATTTCTGCCCAAGATGTATAACCTGAATCTAATCCCAAGAAAACACCAAACTCGAACTGAGGTGCATTTTCCAAAATAACTGACCTGTCCTCTTGAAAATTATACACGTCGTTAAAGAAAGAATTAAAGGAGCCTAAGGAGACATGATATCTAGCAAATGCAGCATATGTTCTGGGATTTTCTTTGGCTATAAAGGACATTATTGTGCAACTGGCAAAATCTGAAACAGGTCTGTAGATTAGCTAATTGTATTTTTTTTTTTTTTTTAAGATTTTTATTTATTTATTTGACAGAGAGAGAGATCATAAGTAGGCAGAGAGGCAGGCAGAGAGAGAGGGGGGAAAGCAGGTTTCCTGCTGAGCAGAAAGCTGATACAGGGCTCGATCCCAGGGTCCTTGGAATCATGACCTGAGCCGAAGGCAGAGGCTTTAACCCACTGAGCCACCCAGGCTCCCCTAGCTAATTTCATTTTACCAATGTTAATTTTCTGATTTGGATAAATGTTATGGTAATTACGTAAGAGAATGAGCTAGATTTTAGGAAATATACACTGAGTATTTGGGGATAAAAGGACATCATGTTTGCAACATACTCTTGAAAGAGTAAGAAATAATGTGTATAAGCAGAGAGAGAAAGGAATAAAAATCTGTAGGGCAAATGTGGTAAAATGTTAACATTTAGAGACTATAGATGAAGAATATATAAAAAATTTTTTATACTCTTTGTGGTAGTAGAACAGTGCTCCCTCCTCCCAAAAGATATCCCTGTCCTAGTCCTAAGCTATAAATATGTTAACTAACATGGCAAAAGGGACTTTGCAAATGTGAATAAATTAAGGATCTTGAGATAGGAAGATTATGCTGAATTATTCAGGTAGGCCCAATATAATCACAAACATCCTTGAAAATGACAGAGGAAGGCAAGAGAGTCTGAGAGATTGGAGGGTGCTCCACTGCTGGTTTTGAGGATGTAAGCAAGGAACCATGAGCCAATGCAGGAGACTTCTCGAAGCTGGGAAAGGCAAGGAAAAAGAGTCTCTTTCAGAGCCTCCAGGAGGAACACAGCCCTGCTGATGCCTTGATTTTAGTCTAGTCAGAGTTAATTTGTGGTTCTTTTTCACAACGACATTAGGAAACTACAATGCTTTTTTTTTTTTTTTTAAGATTTATTTATTTATTTATTTAGAGAGAGAGGGCATGAGTGGGAGGGGGAGGGGGGGAGAGAGAACCTCAGGCAGACTCCACAGAGTGCCCAGTGATGCTGGGCTAGATCTCATGACCCTGAGATCACGACCTGAGTGGAAACCAAGAGTCAGACACCTATCTGACTATGCCACCCAGGGACCCCTACTATCCTGTTCTTAGGACTTTCCTTTAAGTCTGGAATTATTTCAAAAATAAGTTTTTTTTTCAAAAAAGTTTCTGGAGCTATTTCTTCCAAAGAGAGAGTCATCTCTTAGGAGTTGTGGTTCAAATATTCTAAGGTGGGATTTTAGTTGAAATCATGAAACAGCCATAAAAATAAAAAAAATAATTACACCAGAATCTCAGTAGGCTACTCAATGAAGTCTGCGTTGTCATGTGGCACTGAGCATATTCTATAACTATTTAACTTATTTTAATAAAAGCTAGCATGCCAAGGCTTATGGACCACAAACATTATCATTCTAATTAGCATAGCAGAGGTATTTGTAACTGTCCCATTATACATTTTCTATTTCTTTCCAACAGAAGTCAGTTGGCATGAAGTTCCATTTTGTTCTTACCAAATCTCTCCTCTTTCCCAACTTTTTTTTTTTTTTGGACAATTATTTAAAGCTGTCCTCTTCAGAACCAGTTAAAACAAAGGCTAATCTCTTACCCTCCATCTTCAACAACACAGGAGAGAGTAGATAGTCAAAACAGCACAAATACTAAAAAGATAAACAGACCAAAAGGTAAAAAAAATTGTGGCGATATGTGAACAATGTATAATGACTGATCTTGAGAGTAAATTCTTAGTATGAACTGGGCAGGGTTTTCTTTAAAATGTTAGCCTTGACCTGTGGCTTGAAATAGATAAAAAGCGTGCCCTAGCATCTAATAAGAAACTGGTGATATTTATATTGGTCTAAAAAAAAAAACCCTCGATGAATTGAGTTTAGAAGATAAGGTTTGCTGATTCTAAGATTTTTAGACATACATCCAAAGATGAAATCAAATATGGAGTGAGGTTAATGCCAAATGAGACTTCAAAGTGAGAAGTCGGGACTTAGAGGTCAAGGGGAATTTAAATCCTAAAGATTATTTCAGTTTCTGAAATGATGCTGAAGTACTGACTGCATCAGACAATTACCATCTGTAGTAAAAGTGTAAATAGTTTGTCATTTTGTTGTTACTTCCCAGAGCCACAGCTAACTATTAATTACAGAGGACTGACATCAAAGTATTTACCAAATCCGTCTGTGCTGAGCACCAGGCAAGAAAAACAGGCTCCTTCTTCCTTCATGGGGACTTGAACTCTATGGTGTTGAACCCTGGACAGGCTCTCAACAGTGCCAGAGGCGTCTGAAAATAACCTTGGCCCTGAAGAGGAAATGTGAGCCGGAACATTTCAGCTTTCTACGGGGATGTTTGAGGCTTTGTTGGTTTAGGCTAGACCCTTGATATTATTTAACATGGTTTATTGTACATAATTAGATTCTAATTTCTGGAGAGAGAGACATTTATTTTCAGCACTGAATTGGTAATTCGAGTGAGGGTAGTTTTAAATCCAGCATGAGTGTTATTCATGCTGTATACTAACATACTTTAGAGGTAATTGTTTCTACTGCTTTTTAGGACACAGCTTGATGAATAAAATAAATTTGGAAAAGGAGAGACACAAAATGCAGAAATATAGACCATTAAAAAGCTTATAAACCCACAACAAATACTTTAATTACATTGGATGAATGTAAATCACGAATGCCGAGCAGCTGGATGCTATGAAAATGTAAATGCAAACTAATCAGTGGAAGTAGAATAAAGCTGGAAGAAGTATAAATCAAAATATCCATTGGGGAAAGCAGAGGGGCTGCCATCAGGCATTTTTATATAAGCACATACTGGACATCCCAGCATACATAGACATACGCACATAAGATAATGGCAAGATCTTGGATTGGGCATCAACCTTAAAATGGCTCTGTGGATTCTTATTTCCATAATGAGCTTACTCAAAATGTGTGTCTGATTTAATTTTCATGAAGCCACTAAGCCACCCTCGCTATTTTAATGATTTGGCTGGACCTGAAATTTAAAAATTGAGTTTTCCTGGTGGTGCTCTGAACTGTCTAGAGTGAACAAAGGAAAAAAAGTGGGAGAGTTTCAAAAAAAAGTCTTTAGCTCATTAGCACACCTACAGTAATGTTAGTCATGAGGGTAATCTAAATAAATAGGGAGGTTACCGTAATTCTCCTTAACCCCTGCTGTATAATTTTAACCTTCAAAACTACTTCCAGTTCTTTAAAACCCAAATGAGACCTACTCCCCCTTCTCCAAAACCTTGCCTCTCCTTGGCTTTTTAAATTGAAACCTTCACC
>JAQQSY010007902.1:0-10177 GCA_028646535.1 Procyon lotor | reverse complement strand
AAAATGTATAGGTTGTTTCCCGACCTCTTGGTTCTTTTAAATTGTTGCTACTTAATTGCTTGATGATTGTTTCCACTTGCTTCCCGGGTATCGGTGGAAACTGACACACCACTCGCTTTCTTGCAGAGAATCCTCCTTCAAGATTTCTCAGAAGCCCAGTCTGGCAGCTGTGCAAAGACATCTGCAAGTTTTACACACACCACAGGTTCCAAGTAGTGCTTCATTATTTTTTTCATTTACTACAAACAATCCTATAAGGGAGATAATATTATCTCCATTTTACAGGTATGGAGAGCAAGGTTCAGAGGCCAGGTTTTCCCAAGGTCACTTCATCAGTGAGTTGAGACTGGAACCCAGGTGTTCTGAATATTCATCCAATTCTCTTTCCACTGCATTACGCTGCCAATCAGCGGTTCTGCTAGTTCAATCGTACCCAGCCATTCCAGGTACTCTTTAATTACCTCTTGCCCAGACCTAGCTGGCCTGCCAATCTCCTCTCACAGCTGAGACTCGTGTTAGCCAAGTGTTCACATCTGACCATTTATATTAAAGGCAAAAATGAAAACTACATTAAAAGCTTGTGCCATTTCACTATCTTCCAGCATCACCTTTCCTTTGCCACCTATCAAGGGATACCATGTGTTTTCCTGGCCATTTTCTTGTGTCTATTATTTTCATCATCTTTAAGTATTAGAATTGGCCACCGCTATGTGGTTGGCACCATACTAGGTGCTACTGTGGTCACACAATAAAATGACAGTCTTGGAGTGCCAAACTCACACTGGCAGCCATTGATAAACAGGAGGGGAAGTAGATGTGGGCAGGAGGAGCTGGGCCAAAATCAACTCAAACAAGTGCATGGTTTGACAAGGACCAGGTGCAGAATGGACGGGTAGGAGGCAGAGGTAAGGGATGCTGCCCTCCCAGCCCCAATGCCCGGCTGCTACGCTGTACCATCTCTAGGAGTGAAGACAGAGATTCACAAATGGGGTTGCCACCTGTGCTGCTCATCAACACACCGCAATGGTTGCTTAAACGGGCGCCCACTCTGGCCTTCCGGAGGAAAGCTCTTCCTGGCTCACCTTGGATACCTGGGAATCAGTCTTCCCCCAGCTACACCGACTACCCTTCCTCTCTACAAAAAACACGTATTCATTTTAACCGTGTGGGCTATATTTCACGTTCAGTTGTTGAAGTTCATTTCTAAGAAGGCCTTACCATTTCAAAAGAATTACCATTTTAGCCAACAAAACTACTCAATGAATAGTTATTGTGATATACGTGGAAGTCACTGTCCCTGGGCCTAAAGGACAGAGATGACAAGACACAGATGTTCCCTGCCCTCGTGAAGCTGACATTCTAGCCATCTTGGAATTCTAGATATTGTTTACAGAGAAACTTTCACATAACCATGTAATTCATTCCCATCAGTGTATAGTGGGAATCATATGTCTAATGAAGTGGAATTTTTACTTTAATATTACAAAGCTCAGGTCCCAAGAGAGTCTGTATTAATCAATTCGGGGGTTTAGCCCAAGCACTGATGTATTTAAAAACTCCCCCAGATAACTGAATATGTCACAGGGACTGAGAACCAGTTCTGTTCCAGCATTTTCTACCCTCCCCTACCCAACCCCAGAACCTAAGAATCATGTGGGGATATGACTAAACCTGGGCCCCTGACCCACTATATTAGAATAAGATGGCTGGGCGGTTGCATTTTTAATCAGCTTTGCAATAATGTTTCTAATCAGACCAATTGGGAAAATAGCGACTGTTGTCCAAAATAAAATTTATTAATGGCACCGTGAATTAATCTATCAAAAATTCTAGTTTTTAGGTTCATTTTAAAATTTATAATCAGTTTTTCATTATTAATGACCCAGAATTTGCCTTTCTTATAAACATCATGCCATTGTTTTATGAAATGTCAGAATGAAGCGGAATTAAGATAAATATGGCTTTATATGTTGTTGGCCTTTAAAAACCAAATAAAAAATGGACTTTGTCCTGGCATTAACACAATTTCAAATCAGTTTGTTAAAATATGTTTGGATTGAGAACATCTGATTTCTTGTTCACAAACTAACCTAAACATTTCTTGTTAAATGAAATTTAGTCATGACTTAAAATATTTGAAGAAAAGCAGTCATCCAGAAAATTAAGGTCAACCAAAAACAGATGGCATCTATGAAAAAGGGTGTTGAATTCTCTGTTATGCCAAGTAAAAAAATAAAACAAAATCTGTGTTAAAAGATAGTCCTTCTGAAATTTGTATGTCTTATCTCAGGATACATATACATATTTTTTAATAACCCAGACTTTTTAAATAGTAGCAGACCTTTCATGTTTCTTTCTAAGACTTCTGTTATTTGAAAATAAATTTCCAGGAAGCTTGGTTTTTGGAGGAAATACATTTGTATGTCACAAACCAGTTAGGTCTTCTCAGGGCCCATTACATACACTACATTTCCATTTACATCCATTAGAAAGAAAACATCTTTTTGCTTTCTTACAGTACCCTTTTAAAGAACTTTATTTTCAGTCTAGTGCCACTTTTGGAGAGAAACTTTTCCCAGTTATGATGCACAGGGGGAAAAACCACCTTCTGGAGTCTCAGGTGACTAACCCATCTAGACCCCCCAGAAGACAGTAGGGAGAAAAAATGATGCTGGCAAGGGAATCAAATGGTTTTTGGTGAAGACAAAAATAACAGATACTATTCTAGGGCAGCGAACACAATGAAGCAAATGGTGGCTGTTAGAGGGCTTTTTCATCACTCATTTCCACTACATCTTTCTATCTTCCAGATATAATGAGCAACCCAGATTTTTCCATTTACGAATGGAGAAAACCTCTTTCTAGGGCACTGGAATGTGAAAGGCATGAATAAAGATGAAGAAATGGGCATTTTCATTTTGATTGGAGCTAAGTAGTTTAAAAAATGATAATAGGATTGAAATGTATTTAATAAAAAATTATGCTGTGAATAATAAATCAGGTATTGTAATTCTGACCTTAAATCATTTTCTGGAGTATCTCAGTTTTTCAATAGTGTATGAGTTCAAAACTAAGAACTAGAAAATACGTTAGACTTTTTTTTTATCCTGAAGGGCATTTTTTTCTTCTTCACAGAAAAAAGAAAAGGCAACACCATGCCCTAAATTAATATTTGTGGATAATGTAGTGTATAGTTTTAAAATTAAATATATTGTGAAAGGCTTTACAAATACTAATTCATTCATCATGACTAAATTCCTTTGTAGAATATGGCAAAAATGCTATTAAAGGAGTCATATCCTTGCCCTGCTATCCAAATGGCTTTTCCTGTACCAGGCTCTATTGTGAAGAGCTGTATATTTCATGATTATTCAAGTTCCTAGGAAGAATTTGGTCTTTTTCTGACTAATGATACCATTTGTTCCAAACATCTGATTTCCAAGTTACAGAATAAATGATTCACAGTATGGATTTATTCCAACATAACTTGCTCTCAAACCACATTTTCTGACATCTCACTGAAATCTAATGATGTGAAAAGATATTCATGTTACATTGTTAAATAAAATAATTTATCAAGTAACTACATGGTACCAAAATGTATAAATATATACCTATAGCCCTAGCTATCAATATGTCTGAAAGGAATTAGAGTTAATTCACACTTTTTTCCACAATTAACATGGCTTCCTATTATAATTTAAATGTTTTTCATTTGTTTGTTTGTTTTATTTTATGTATGGTATATGGCCAGGAATAGCCTTAGTCATTGTGACAAGAAATAAGAAAGTACTTGTCAAGATTATAGGTTTGTCATTAGAATTTCCAAACTCCTGATTAAGTCTTTTTTTTTTTTTTTTAAGATTTTTATTTACTTATCTGAGAGGGAGAGATGGAGATAGCAACAGAGAGCATGAGCAGGGAGGAAAGGGAGAAACAGATTCCCCCACTGAAAAGGGAGCCCGATGTGGGGCTTGATCCCAGGACTCCAGGACCATGACCTAAGCCTAAGGCAGATGCTTACCAACTGAGCCACCCAGGCACCCCAAGTCTTTTATCCTTTATTCAGCCAACAGCTGGGCTCCTGCCTCTTTACAAACATTCAAGACTGCCCAATGGCTTTCTGGATGTGTGCTGGGAATCTGGGAGCACTCAAGATTTCCCACAACATGAGCAAATCAAACCTGGATCCCACCCGCAAGGAGTATAGAAGAAAAGAGAAGCCATATTCACAAATAACAACAGTTAAAATAGGATAACTCCTTAAAGGGAATAAAACTATGGTGTTATGAAATTTTAACACCTTCTTCCATTGCCCACACTTTCCCCCTTGGATATTTTCATTGTCTCTTCCTTTGCACTCCTGATCTCTGCGGGCACTTTGCCTCAATTGTGATAACCTTTCTGGTTTTGTTCTGCTCTCAACAATTCCTATCTTTCCTTTTGCAAAATAAACATGCACATTTCCTGTCCCATTGTCTTATTCCTTTCCAACATGGCTTGGAACTGCCCTCCCAAATGTAGGCATCTACATGGAGCTGCACTCAACAGTTTCTGTCTGTGCTCATACCCCAGCTGAGAGTCAGGTCAAGACCTCTCCCTGGGGAAGAAAAAAAGACTTCTCCCTTGGAAGAGTCAGTCAGGACACTACCTCCTGAATAGCTTGGGCACTTCTCATTACTTTCCCCAAGGAATTGCAAACAGTTCAGTTGTGAACCGGGCAATATGGAGGAAACAGCATTAGAACTGGAATAAAGGTTGGTAGCCACCAATATTTCCTATGCACAGTCTGAGCTCTAAATATGTATTTGAATGTGTCTGAGTCTGTTTGACAGGGCTAAAACTATTAATATATTCACCACCTTTCTTCTCCTGCCATTTCAGGAGACAGCTCGCTTGCTGTTCACTGCCAGGACCTTCCTTGTATTGACATGGGGTACTCGATGAAGGTAAAGAACCAAGAAGGCATCGAGCTGCAGACTAAGAAATAGAATAGATCTGGAAGACAGAAGGGGGGAGCAGGGGAGGGGAGAGGAGCTGGCTGACCCACGAGGAGGTGGGATTCTGACTGACTGTATAGGAGAGAGAAAAGAGTTGGGAGGGGAGAGAGAGCAATACAGTCACCATGTGGGTAATGGAAAAGATTGTCATGTGCCATGCGACGTAATTCCAGGCTGCCATGTCTTCAAAGTACTTTAGCAAAAGCACATCGGAATTTTAAAGGCATTTTATACTTCACTTGGGTTTTGTTTAAATCAGGAAGGCCTAGATCTACTCGGGTTTCAGTGCCTGTCTGATGTCAGGGTTAGTGATGGGTGTGAGGAAGGGGAGTAGGCAAAGAGAAAGATACACAGAAAGCTCATGGTGTCAGTAAGACCACACAGAATCTAGTCCTTTAGTCTCTACAGCTTTAAGAAGACTCCATTTGGGAGCGATTTTACCCCTATTTCTGCTAGATGCTGTTGCTGCCAATTTTTCCCCACTAATAAGAAATGTTCTACAGTGTCACACTAATCTATTTAAAAACCAGAGAACCATGAAAATTCTGCACAAAAAATCCCAAACCCATGACTAAACAAATAGAAATATGTGTGCTGCCGTATCTAGGTCCTTTAAAAGCTGTCAATGTTCATTATAAAATTAAATGACTGAATAAATATTAGCACAGATTCTTTTTTTTTTATTATTTCCATGGAGTTAGGGCCTAAAGGGGCAGCAGGAACTCTGTTTCACAGATATGAATGACTCATTTTGTCCTAAGCAAACTCCTACGTAACCAAATTTATTGCACCACTCTTTATCATCTGTTTGGTTAAAAAAAAAGTAAAATAAAATTAAAAAGTCTGTTAATGGGCTACAAATCTAAATTCTAAAAATTAATGTTGCATATTAAAAATATATCAGACTATAAAATTCATTCTGAGATTAAGGAATTATGGAAATGCAAATAAACCCAAGACAGAGAGAAAGAAAGAATTTTTAAAATGGATACCATGAATCTTTTGGTTTATCTTACTCACCAGAGAATTTTGATCTAGTTAACCCTGATTTTGCCCAGATCAGAGGCATAGAGTCCGGCTCAGCTTCACTTCTATTATGCCCTAAGTCAGCAGTAAAATTCAATGTTAATAGGACACATTCCATACACAGGCAACTGACCTTTGCCTTTCTCTGATTCATTAGGCTCATCTGTTACCAGATTTCAACTTCACAAATCCAGAACTTTCAGTATCTCTTGCCAAAGGAATTCATATGGACACCAATCTGTCCAGCAGTTCCTCTGCGGGATACATCACATAATACACTCTGTTCACTGCAAAGCTTTATTCCTCTGGAAGTTGAAGGTCTTCTGAATCATTATGAAAGTGTCTGCTGAGTGACCTCTCCTTTAGGAACTTCTAGAAAAGCTTTATGACAGCCCATCATTTCCAAACGGACGGCCAAGGGAGTCCATGCACTCGCATGGAGTTTCCCAATATTATTACAGTCGAAATTACTGCACCTCCCTAAATTCCTTCTATCCAGCTCACTTTAATCCTTCCAAAAGTCATCTCCTCCAATCTTTCACTATAATTTAGAGTCCTGTACAAGTCCTAGGGAAAATGGAGAAATATGGGCAGGCCATACGTTTTTTTCCTGGGGAAAAACAAAAGCTGATGAGGTGGTCCTATTTTCATTCTACTTGGCACAGGTGGAAAAAAATCATGCTTATATTATTTTGTTCATGTGTCCTGTTTACCCTTGAAAAACAAAGACAAAATTGTGCTTCCTCCAAGTTTTACGTACTTTCTTTCCAGGATCGCTCATCAAGTTGAATCGGGGTAGTTCACGTTGAATTGGGTAAAAGATTAGTTAGTGTTGTAAAAAAGGCAAAAATGGGGCTCAGCCAAAGAAACAGCTCCAGACATGGTGTATTCGGAGACGGGAGGAGATGGTGAGAAACGAAAGGGGTTCAAAACTAAAGAAGGCTTGGTACACAGAAGCCACACAATGCTGCAGGGCCTGGAGTGCGATGTGCCACTAGTTTTTCTCCTTGTTTTAATTGTCTGGAAGCTGAGACTTACACATTTCTTGTTGACTTACCATAAATATTTCTGTATGATCTCCCTTCCCAGGAGCATGGGGAACGTGATTGTGGCCACTAATGGAAATTGCTGTGGGTCTGGAAGGCCTGAACTGAGCATTGGGATGTGAAATTATACGCTTAACACTGCAATTCAGGAGGCCAAGAGGCAAAGACAGCCTTGTCTGGGGTTGTTATCTGAGTACTGGAAACCAAAATGTGAACATTAGTAAATATGGAACCAAAAAGACCTCATGTATGGAGCAGGGCAAAACAGGTGGAAGACATAGGAGTACGCAAGAGTTATATATGGTGCCAATAACCTCTCAGGTGAGCATTTTGAAAACATGCTGAAGTGCTGAAGATGCTACAGGTCGCAAGGCCTCAGTTCTGGGACACTAATTTGCCCCCACCTTACCTGGAAGTTTTGGTCATCTATGTCCTGCTCTACCAGAAAGCAGGGGGACTTCGTGCACACAGCGGGCAAGCTGCAGTAGCTGGCAGCTCCTCCTGGCTCTCACACTGCACCCCCACTGGCCCTCGCTTACGCACCGTTCAAGAAGTTCTTCTCTCCTAGTGACAAGCTCCTTGAGTGTTCCAATATCTCCATTTTTCAATAACTTTTCAAAACCCTTTATCATCAACCTTCCCAAAAAAGTCACATTTTTCACCTTGAAAGTAGACTTGCCTTTCCCCAGATAAGTTTTGGCAATTTTCCTCTCCGCTATTTGTTTATGGATATCTATGATATCTAAAATGACGTATTTACAATTATCTTTAACCTAAAGTCCCATGACTACTCTTGCGCCTACAATAAATATTTACTGCAGGAGAGACTATGAGATGCTCTAAAACACAGAACTAAATGTTGTGAAGCCACAATCTGGACAGCTCTATTTTGGACTAATTTAGTCACCGATAATTCATATGATGAATATGGTAACAATATCTACATGGTATTTTATATTTTATGAAACACTTTTAGAATACTCATTATGTCATTTGGACCATACAACTCACTAAAGCAGGAGAGCAGAAACTCCTTACTTCCCAGTTACAGACTGGGTGATCACGTGACTTACTCAAGATGAACAAGTTTTAACTGTCAGAGCAGGAACTGAGAACCAGGACTTAAGATTCCAAGTCAGATACTCAGTCCATCATTCTATAATGGTGGCCTTTTCCTGTCTCAACCCTACATTAGAATTAAAGTCCCAGATGAAAGGGCACCAATCACTTTCTGGCATAATTGAGCAGTTGAACGTCACTGCTGATGCTTTCGCTCTTGAGTCTTCATAGCTCTTTCCATGACTGCCTGGTCTTTACAACTCCTAAACACTTTTCCTATATAGGAAATGTCGGAGACAGTGGTTGGTCATTGTCATTTCAGTCTTAGTGATTTGATGGAGAACGTACAAGTGGCCTGTGTATACTCTATTCAGAGGTCAGCTTGAAGCAGTGAGTCACTGTGAAGATAAGCATGTAGCCATTACATTCATTCATTTTAAGCAAGGATGCTGCTTTATCATTTACCCTTTCTTCCTTGGAGCTGATAAAGAAATGGATAACTCTTCTGACTGCTAATTATCATGACAAAGGGAGATAGCCTGGCTTTTACCAGGAAAAAGTGCTATGCTGGAGGGACCGTGTTTAAACTACCTACCACACAAGCCCCAAACAGGTCCCTGGGACTGGCTCCCTTTATGTTTATTTAAGTTAAAATGATGTTGGGCCACCCTCTGAGGAGACCAGGCTGAAGATGCTTTATTTTACACCAAACCTGTACACTCAGAACTCATATTATTTCCAGCTTCCTCCAGTGCAAAATAAAATAGAATATATTGGTAATCCCTGAAACAGCCCTCTGCTAGTACCCCCTTGGAGTGATGCCTGCCTTTCTCTCCTCTGAAACATCTTCCCTCCAGACTAGAGGAATAAGAGGAGATCATCTTTTTTGAAATATAAGGACTTCTTTTCAATGTTAAAAGAAAAAAGATTCCACATGAAAATAATTGTTATTTTGCTATCTGTTGAATAAGAACATAAAAATGAATTTAAAAAGGCTTGGGCGAAACCAATATTTGAGAAAAATTTGTTTTTTATTCAGCATGGTATTATCAATAGCCATTTGGGGAAAACAAAGAGTATATGTACGCAAGACATATTTATGTTTTCGTCTGCACATGGACTCATAACCACCCCCTTCTCCGTACATCCTCCCACAGCTAATCTAGAACTTTTGCTTCTCAGACTATCCCATCATCTGAGGTTTCCATAGCTCAGTTTTTCCAGGTATAGAGATTGGTCTCTACACCGGGAGAGCAAGAGGCACCTGCCTAGTGCAAATTCACGCACCCCTTCGGCAAACATTTCTTGAGCACCTCCTCTCCCAGCGCCATGTGAGGTCTACGTTAGTGTGATTTCTGGGGGTCAGTGTCGGGGCTCCGACACTGATTACTGTGATTTCTGGGGGCTTCCCCACCCACGGATGTCCAAAGGGCACTAGACAGAACTGCATTCCTTTCCTCTAAAGCTTGGATTTCTCAACATTCAAATTTCCTGAGAAAGATTATACTTTTAAGTTGTCTGTTGCTTCCCAATCTGAAAAATCACCCGAGGGACTTTTAAAAAACTATCAGTGTCGGGGTTCCAATCCAAGCCAATGAGAGCAGATGGAGAAGGGGAGCCCCGACACTGACCGCTCTCTTTATTGCCTGTTACTGGTCATTTTCTCATCCAAAACATCTTTCTACCGGTGGGGCCCCTTTCCCTCATTTAATCAACACACACTAATATTTACTGAGTTCCGGGCGCAACGCACTAGTTCTGTCCTCCTAGAATTTACATTCTCACTGTGGAGAAAGACAGTAAGACAATGAATTTAGTGTCCTCTGGTTCTCATCTCTTTTCTCCTATTTGCTGGCATCTGCCAGGTGTTGGTATTACTCCATAGCTCTGTTACTGGTGGCTCATGGCCATTGACTCTCACAGTAGATTCTTTTCTATGTCATTATGCACATTACCATGAGGGATTTTTAAAAAGAGTATTTATAATTACACTCCACAGATCTATGTTTGAGATGATTAACTTTCATTCTGCCCTTAAAAAAAAAA